>WOXC01009488.1:0-265000 GCA_011680675.1 Gymnobelideus leadbeateri
AAAGGTCCCTCACCATTACCCTCAGAGTCTAACAATGAGAAATTTTTGAATAATTGAGATTGCACAGGAAATTTAGCATTTTGGTCCAGATCTTCCAAAGCTAATTGGACTGGTTGGGATGTCTGCAAAATGCAATATACATGCA
Organism: Gymnobelideus leadbeateri; assembly: GCA_011680675.1. Lineage (NCBI taxonomy): Eukaryota > Metazoa > Chordata > Mammalia > Diprotodontia > Petauridae > Gymnobelideus > Gymnobelideus leadbeateri. The sequence continues at coordinate 146 of WOXC01009488.1, forward strand.
AATGAGATATAAACCTTTGTGTTTTCCTTTCAGCATGAAAGAGAAGTTTGATGGGAATTAGCAATAATGGTTATTGTTCACTATATAATAAAGTGGGAAGAGTAAATCAAAGAAGTGTGAATAGCAGATGCAGATTAGAACCTGAAACAACACCAGTCTCTAGCATTTCATTGTAGGATTGCTAACACTATAGACTTGTTTATGAAACTGCAGGTACTCTCTATAATGATTCTGGGATGTGTCTCTCTCTCAATCTTCTGAGCATATCTAATACACCCATAGACTCACATTAACAGATACAACATGAATAATTGCTGTAGACTTGTCATCAAAGAGGCATACTAAGTAAATAGCAGAAAACAAAGAAAGCTTGCATGTAAATAATAAAGGAGATTGCTGAATTCAAAGACATAGTTAGCCCCAGAATAATTATATATTTTTTTCTCTTTAAGTCATGACACACTGAAAGCTTGCCATTCCACATGAGCCCTGACCCATGCATGACAATTGCTTTCATCTATATTTTTAGAATATTAATCTCCTACAAAATGTTTTTACATGGTTTCAATACAAAGTTATGTATATTATACCACAACTGGAACTCAAGGTGTGTGTGTGGGAGAAACACAAATCAGAAAAAAAAATAACAGCAACAACAAAAAACAATTTTTGAAAACTTGTTAGTCTAGGTAAAGAAATGTGTCACATCTCGTATTAAATGCACTTTGGTTTTCTTTCTATAACTTAATTCTAGATTATTCATTTTAATCCCTTTTGATCAAAAGTTAAAAGCCAGAAGCTGTTAATAGTTTGAACCCAAAAGTCTTCATTGGACAGAGATGAAAATGTTACCATTTGCATATGATTCTTCCAAATGAAATATGGATACAATTGTGTTTTAAAAGGCCTTCCAGAGACAAGAAAGTATGTATGTACATATATATGTGTGTATGGATATAGATATAAAGATATATTCTTTTTTTCAAATGCTTTATTACCTTCTGGTTTACATCATTCATTTCTGCCAGATTTTGAGTTACAATTTTTTCTCTGTTTTTCTCCTACCTACCTCCCTAGAACTGCAATCCCACAGGATATCCCCTCCTCTAGTCTACTCTCTCCCATATCTTCTCTCATACCCTCTTCGACTTTTCCAGTAGGGCATGGTGAATCTCCATGCCCCAATGCCTGTATATCTTATTTCCCAATTATATGTAAAATAGTATTAATAATGGTATTGATATATTTTTGAATATTTAATTTTAAAGCTTCAGATTCCAGATTCATTCCCTTCCTCCCTTGTCACCCATCCTTACTGGGAAGATAAGCAATTCAGTATATGTTGTACATGTGTAGCTATGCAAAACATTACCATAATAGATGTATCGTAAAAGACTGACTATATTTCCGTCCCTTATATCTCATCTCCTCAGCTGCTTCTGGCCCTGGGGGCAAAAGCCAACATACTCTTACAAGTAGTGGGTCCCAAATTGCATACTGCACTAACCTCTCACTTTTTCCTTGGCATCTATGTGTTGATCATTCTGGAAATGCCACAGCTGCTGCTGTTCTGGAGTCCCTCCAGCCAGCTGCTGGTCAGGCCACCCTGGGGCTAAAACCTCTGGCTCAGGCAGGCTTTGGCTCAGCTCCCCGAGAGCTCCACTGGCTGGGCTGTCCTCTGTGGGAGGTTAGCTTCTCTGTGTCATTTTATGGGTTCTGTAGCTCCAAAGTTTGTTCAGAGTCCCCTTTTACATAAATTGGAAGTGGTGGGAGCTGGGCCTTCACGGAAGTCTTGTTTCTACTCCGCCATCTTAGATCTGCCCCATAAAGGTATATTCTTTTGTATATCTATATAGATATATATCTATATATCTATATATATATATATATCTATATCTATATATATATATATATGTGTGTGTGTGTGTGTGTGTGGGTATGTGTGTGTATCTATATAGATATAAACACATATACATGTCTATCCATAAAGATAGGCATATATATAATATATATATACACATATATACACACACAGATACATAGATATGAATATTTATCTTTTTTTCTACATTCTCTTAACTTGAGTAATTAGAAATGTCTTGAAATCATGGGGGTTATTGATAAAATGAACAAAATCCATTGAAGAAAGACTATGTAAGCATATAGAGGTATAGCTTTGAGAAATAAATATTACAATTTTTAAGGTAAATTCTGGAAACAGCATTTTATACTGGATTGGGAGCCATCAAGGTTCAAATTCGCCTTTGACACTCATTGGCATTGTACACTGAACTTTTCAGTGCTCTGGCAATTTTGTAAGACTTTAAGTTATATAGTTGATATCATTCTGTATTGTTAAAGGGTATTTTCTCACTAGAAAATCCCTATACTAATGAAATCAAAGGCTTCATTTATTGAAAGTTTATCCTAATAATGTTCCCAGTGTGAATATTCAAAATTAATATTAATATTTTCCTTGTGTGATTGATTTTTATTTGTGAAGCAAATAATAGATAACATATTTAAAGTATGCTTACATGCACACCCAATGCAAAAGAAATTCAACTTTCCAGTTAGAATATTTTTTCTTTTACCCACAAATATAAACTTACTTTACTTATCTATACAGAAAACAAAACAAAACCAAAAAAAAAAAAACCCCACCATTTATTGAGCACCATTTAACATGTGCCAAACAGAGTGCTAAGTGACAGAAAAATACATTTGGAAGTGATGACTCTATTCAAGGTATTTTTAATTAAATATGAAACTAATATAACTGAGGATGGAGAGGAAGCATGTTAAAGTGATGATGGTGGTGGTGACTTGGCCTTGAAGCTGATTCACTTGTTGATTCTACAATTTGTCCTCAGCTTCAGACAAGTGATTTCCTAGCAGTCTTGTGTCTTACAGAGAAGATGAATGAGGCCACTCAGCTGGAGGAACATGACTGAGGCCATGGCCTTAAAGAAAGGTCTGCCCAAAGGGTGAATGTGACCAAACACAAGCCACTTCATCCTCCTCAGAGGCCTTAAGAGATGACACCGTGCCAATCACTGTGAAGACCTTCCCCATAACAAACCTTGAAAATCAAAATTTACACTTAAGGCACTGGAAGAGAAAATTGATAGCATAAAAGAAGGATTCCTTTCTAGGAAAGGGATATATACCCCCATATATGTGTGTGTATGTATTTTTTCAAATATATATATATTTATATATATATTTCAAAACTATATATACACACACATATATATACATATATTTAAATACATAATATTTATAATACACACACATATATGTGTGTGTATATATATATATATACATATATATATATATATATATATATATATATATATAATATTTTAAAAATCACAGGAAAAATCCCCAATGATGATACTTCTTTCAAAGAATACAAAGTTAACACGAACCAAAATGTTCTGTGTTGGTTATGGTAACAAGTTTCAAAAAGGGACTATCACTAACTATAGCTTAGCAATCAAATACTATTACAATCTGTAATATCTGTAATATCATTTGTGTGGTTCAGGTCTCAGTCTTTCCTTTGCCTTGATACCCATATCTACAACTGCAATGCCATGCACAGAAGCTTTCCAGAAGAATGCTACTGTGAACAGCTTTTAAGGCTATAATTACACAGTATAGTGAACACTCTATTTATTCCATAACAAATCAAAGCAAAACATTCACAGAAAATCAAGGTACAGCATTCACAGTATTACAACTTATATTCACAAACAGCTTATTATTAAAATGGCCACATAGTTTTCACCAAAGTGGTCACAATATTTAGAACAAAGAACAATCATCTAAAAGTACAATAGTCAAAGTCTTCCACTCATGGGGCAAAGTCTTGATTAACTCAGTCACTTATTCAGCAATCAATTACGAAGTGTCATACACAAAACCCTCCACCCCTTAGGTCACTAGTAAACTACAATTCCATAATTACTCAGTACCCAAGGAGAGGTCTTTTCATCTTGAATTGGGGCCTGTTCTCAGATTCCCTGTATCCCCTTCCATAGTCCCAGATTCTTCCTTGATTCACCAGACTGTCACCTGGGTTCAATGGCAGACAGCTGGTGGTTCCTTGTTCAGCTCTCTGGGTAGGTTCTGCTTCACATTGAAGTTCACAGGGTCTTGTCCATGTCAGATCCTTCACAATTTCTGCTCCAGGGAATGCAAGGCTCAACCAAGCCACAAACAAAGTCTTAGCATCCCAGTCATGCTTCCTCAGTCAGCTGGGCTCCAGGCTCTGGGCTTTGGGCTCCAGGCTCCTGTTCAGAAGAAGCTCCACCACCACAATTTCTCAGGAAATTCTTGCTCAGTTCTCCATTATCTTTTCTGTAGCTCCTCTGCCACCAGATGCTGGTTCCAAGAAATTCTGACTGTGTGTCTCTGGGGCTTTTCCTTATATACACACAGCATTAGCTTCCTGTTTTAGCCAACCCCTTCCTGTTACATCAGCAACAGGAGACAGGCATCCATACCCTCTGTTTCCCCAAGAGGCTTGATCAACTATAAAATGCTAAGTACCTGCTACCTTTGCCAACACAAAGGGATCTTCACTTTCAAATTACATTACCATTACAACAACTAGATCAATTTCTCCCACACCAAGTAAAGTAGCTTGTAAACCTATCCGTATTGGTACTGAGAAGGAAAAGAAATCAGCTGAAAAACCAGCAAATGCACTTACTTGGTATCAGACCAATGCTTTCTGGCAGACTTTATGGGGACTAAAATCTCAGATCATCTAATACTATTGCAAAATTCACTTGTGTGTAAAAAGAGTATTTCTACTTCTTAGCCAACAGTCCAATATACATTGCTTTGTGGATATGGATGTACTTGGTAATAACTTACTTATCATAATGCTATCTATGCATCAATTTCAAATATCTGGAACAACATTAAGAACCTGGCAATAAGGAAAAAAACACAACTTTGTCCAGCCAAAATAGGCATAATATAGTCCCTAATATCCAAGCCCTTTATCACTGGAAAACCCCTAATACCTTCTCTCTAACCCCATTTGCATATTTGTAGTTTTTAACTATGTTGGTTATAAATCAGTTCTTCCTGGTATAGGAACACTGATAACCAAAAGTAAAAACAAAAGTTAGCTTACAGATACAAAAAAATGAAAAAAAAAAAAAAGGAATTGAGGAAAAGCATCAACTTGTCATATAGAGATAAATAACCCTAGACACTTCAGTAATGGACATATATACTCAAGTTTTCTGGGACTGTATAATGATGATTGATGTTTATTATGATTGTCCTTCATCACAAAGAAAGTTATAAGTGTATTCTGTTTAAGAGTCAGAAAAAAATACATGACAGTTTTAGAAAGACTTTTGTCCACAATGATGATTTTTTAAAATGATGCTTAAAGAGGTAGACTTGAATTATCTAGAAGATTATATATATGGAAATAGATGTTAACTATAAAGTCATTTTGAATTTGAAGTTTTATATCGCATTTCTTAATTGATTTTGAAGTCAATGTGTCTTGTTTTGGGTTTTTGTTTGTATTTTTAGACTGAGCCTCCCAAATTCAGTCAGGCTGAAAATGTTGAAGCTATTCACAGGGCTGATAGCACTGGCTATCTCTATAGAAGCTTTGATCTCTTCTGTGTCTAACCTGGGTCTATTCAACACTCCTTAGGCAATCTGATGGTCACTTTTACTCCTGGGAGTATTAAATTGCATATTAATAAATTTACTTTTCTCAGAAATAAAAGAACAAGAAAAGAAAACTGACAATCCTTGTGAGGACTATGACATAGCAGAAGGGACACATTTGAAATCCAAGGTCCTGAGTTCAAATCTAGCTTAGACTATGATAATCAGTGTGAACTTGGGTACATTATTTTTCCTCTTTAGGCCTCCGTTTCCTCACACCTAAAATAAGGGGAGTTGAAGTGAAATAGAATATTTTTAGTCATTTCTGGATATACATAATATTACTCTATATGGTACCTGATATTTTGATTTATGTTCCTTTCTACTCTTACTTTCCCTTCAAAAGAGAATTATGAGAATTCAGATTATTGAATACATTTGTAGACTTCTTATATTTTATATGTGTACTTTATATTATTGTAGCATGGGGACAATTAGTAGCAATTTGTACAGTTGGTAATATTAAAGATTGCAGAACATACTATTACTCTAAATTTCCAAGAAAGTTTATAGAAAATATACAATAAAAATCAAAAGGACACCATTAATACTGAAGGGAAAAATGACTCATTTAAAAGATGCAATGTGCGGGCGGAGCCCAGATGGCAGAGTAGAAACAGCACTTCCCCAGTCCTCCTGCCCACACCACTTCCAAAACAGAAAAGGGGCTCAGAACAACCTCTGGAGCTGCAGAACCCACAAAATGACACAGGAAAGATAACCTCCCACTGAGGACAGCCTGTCAGCTTGGCAGGGAGCCCAGCACACCACTCTGGGAGCTGAGCCCAGGCCCGCCTGTGTCAGAGGTTTTAGCCCCAGGGTGGGCAGACCAGCAGCAGGTTGGAGGGAATCCAGAACAGCAGCAGCTATGGCATTTCCAGAATTACCAACACATAGATGCCATGGACAAAGTGAGAGGTCAGTGTCATATGGACTCTGGGACTGGTTGGGAGAGTGTGTTGGCCTCTTTCCCTGGGGGCGAGAAGCAGCTGAGTAGAAACAGCAAAAGTGCCATGTTGCAGTTTCAGTTCCTGGCCTGCAGATTGTAGGGGGAGCAGCATTCAGTCTTGGGGTGGGGGGGTAATAGCTCTTGCTTTAACCTTTTTGGATCTGGATTGCATCTGGGGTGGAGGTCTTGGGTTGTGTGACCAGCTTGGCAGAGCGTGTGGGGGCTTCATAGAGGGCACCCAACTAATACTTCCAGCAGCTGAGAAAACACCAGTATTTATGATGGAAGCTCCCCTGGCTGGTAGCAGAGTCCTACTGTGGCAACAAGCCCAAAAGTCAAGTAATTGAGTGGCAACATGGCTAGGCAAAGGAAACAAAATAAACAGAAAAATGCAATATTAGACTCCTATTTTGGGGGCAAAGAGGACCAAAGCATGGAACAGGAGGAGGAATGGGAGGTCAGAACTCCTGCACCAACAGCCCCAAATGAAAATACAAGCTTGTTACAGGCCATAGAGGACCTTAAGAAGGATTTTAAAAACCAAGTAAGAGCAGTAGAGGAAAAATTGGGAAGAGAAATGAGAAAGATGCAATAAAAGTATAAAAGGAGAGCAAATGATTGAGGAAAATAAAACCTTCAAAAATAGACTAACTCAAATGGCAAAAGAGGCTCAAAAGGTCAATGAGGAGAATAATGCCTTAAAAAGCCCAATTTGCCAGATGGAAAAAGAATCTCAAAAGATCACTGAGGAGAATCATTCCTTCAGAATTAGACTGGAACAAATGGAAGCTTGTGACTTTATGAGAAATCAAGATGCTGTTAAACAGATCCAAACAAGTGAAAGAATAGAGGGCAATGTGAAATATCTCATGGGAAAAACCATTGACCTGGAAAATAGATCCAGGAGAGACAATTTAAAATTTATTGGACTACCTGAAAGCCATGATCAAAGAAAGAACCTAGAAACCATCCTTCAAGAAATTCTGCAGGAAAATTGCCCTGATGTTTTGGATCCAGAGAGCAAAATAGAGGTTGAAAGAATCCACCAATCACCTCCCGAAAAAGATCCCAAAAAGTAAACTCCTAGGAATATTATAGCCAGGTTCCAGAATCCCCAGATCAAAGAGAAAATATTACAACTAGCCAGGAAGAAACAATTTCAATATTGTGGAAACACAATCAGGATAGTGCAGGATCTGGCAGCTTCTACCCTGAGGAATCAAAGGGCTTGAAATATGATATTCCAGAGGGCAAAGGAGCTGGGATTAAAACCAAGAATCACCTACCCAGCAAAACTGAGTATCATGTTTCAGGGGAAAATATGGTCATTCAGTGGAATAGAGGACTTTCAAGCATTCTTGATGAAAAACCAGAGTTGAATAGAAAATGTGCCATTCAGATACAAGAAGCAAGAGATGATTGAGAAGGTAAACCAGGAAAAGAAATCATAAGGAATTTATCAAAGTTGAACTATTTATATTCCTACCTGAATATGAATACATTTGTGAATGTGGGTATATATGTGTACAGGTGTACATAGCTAGAGGTCACAGGTTAAATTTCATAGGAAGGAATGATACTTAAAAGGTGAAATCAAGAGGTAAGAGAGGGGTGTAACAAAAGGAGATGGGGAGAGACAGTATGGGGTAGACTATCTCATACAGAAGAGGCAAGGGAAAATGGCTTCAAGGGAGGGGAAGAACAGGAAGGCAAAAAGGCAAAACCTTTTTCTCATTGAATTTGGCTCAGGGAGAGAATGACATATATACTAAATAGGATATCTCACCCTATAGGAGAGTAGGGGGGAAAGGGATGAGAGGGCGGATGATGGAAGGGAGGGCGGGAGGGCATGGGAAGAGGGAAGTCGGAAGCACCAACTTTGGAAAAGGGACAGGATCAAAGTAGGGAATAGACCAAATGGGTGATGGGATAGGAGGGAGGGAAATATAGTCAGCATTTTACAATTTATCTACTGTGGTGGTGTTTTGCATAGCTACACATGTACAACATATACTGAATTGCTTCTCTTCCCAGTAAGGGTGGGTGACAAGGGAAGAAGGGAATGAATCTGTGAATTGAAGTTTTAAAATCAAATGTTTTAAAAATATATAAATGCTATTATTAATAATATTTTACATATAATTGGGAAATAAGATATACAGGCATTGGGGCACAGAGATTCACCTTGTCCTACTGGAAAAGTTGAAGTGGGTATGGGAGAAGATATGGGAGAGAGCAGATTGGATGAGGGGATATCCTGTGGGACTGCTATTCTGGGGTGGTGGATGGGGCAAAATGGGGGAAAATGTAATTCAAAATCTGGCAGGAATGAATGATGTAAACCATAAGTTAATAAAACATTTGGGGGAAAAAAGGAAAAAAAGAGAAAAAAAGAAAAGATGCAATGTAAGTTTAGTGCACAAAATAGAACATTTTTGTCTCTCTCTTGATTTAGAGGTCTTCATCTTTAAATAGATCTCAGTTTCTTATAAGAAAGGAAATCATGATTTTACAGAACACTGAATGAGAAAGAGATTTAATTAACATGAGCAATTCCAAAATTCATTTAAGAGCTAACAGTGAAATGTTTTATGGACAGTTAAGGTAGTAAATTATTGATTGGCTAATCAAATTCTTAGTTACTGACTACCTGATAAGGTGTCATCTATTCAATAACAGATATTCTCAAAATACATTTTCAAGGCTAAGCATCCATCATATTCACTAACAAATTATAAGCTCCTTTATATAACACCAGTCATATGTACACACAATGGTGCTGTCTAATCTTCAGGTGCATTCACTTACATGTTTTCAATGGATCATCAACCATATTTTTCACCTCTCTTCCCTTTATTGCTTACTGTCATTTTCATACAAATTGCTCATAATATTAACTAAATCAGAATCAACAGGTACAAAGATAGAATCAGTCAGTCAGATAACCAGCACTTATTAGATGTTTGATATATGTTTGGCACCTGGGCAACTAGGTGACAGAGGGGATAGAGTGCTGGACCTAAAGCAAGGAAGACTCATCTTGAATTCAAATCTCAGTCAGACTTCCTAGCTTTATGATCCTGGACAAGTCACTTAACCCTGTTTGTCTCAGTTTCTTCATCTGTAAAATAAACTGGAGAAGGAAATGGCAAACTATTCCAGTATTTTTGCCAAGAAAACCACAAATTGGGTCATGAAGTAAGATATGACTGAAACATCTGAACAATAACAACAAATATGCTTGGTGGTATGTTAAGCAGTCCCTATCCTTATAGATAACATATGCCAATTGGGAGAACCAACATGTAAATAGTTAGGTAATACAAAATATTACATATATATGTATGTGTGTGTTTCTATGTCTATACATCTATATGTGGATGTTTCTCTCTCTCTTTTTAAAATTTATTTATTTTTAGTTTTCAGCATTAATTTCCACAAGATTTTGAGTTATAATTTTTTTCTCTCCCCATATTTCCCCTATCCCCACCTGAAAATAGCAAGCCTACTGAATACCCCTTCCCCCAATCTGTTTTCTCTTATATCCTCCTCCTTCACCCCCGTAACTTTCTAGTAGGGCAAGATGGGTTTCTATACCCCAGTACCTGTATATCTTATTTCCCAGTTGCATGTAAAAATTATTTTTAAACATTTGTTTTTAAAACTTTGGGTTCCAGATTTTTCCCCCTTCTTCTCTCCTCACCCACCCTCACTGGAAAGTTAAGCAATTCAATATAGATTGTATATGTGTAGTTAACCAAATAATTTCCATAGTCATTATATTGTGGAAGACTAACTATATTTGCCTTCATCCTATCCTGCCCCCCAATTATTCTATTTTCTCCTTTGACCCTATCCCCTTTCGCAAATATTTGCTTCTAACTACCCTCTCACACAATCTGCCCTCCCTTTTATCCTCTCCCCTCTTATCCCCTACCTCCCTATTTTCCTGTAGGATAAGATACCCAATTGAGTGTGTATGTTATTCCCTCCTTAGGCCAAATTCAATGATAATCAGGTTGTCCTATTCCCTTTCACCCTACTGTTCTTTCCCTCTATTGTAACAGTTTTCTCTTGCCTCTTTTATATAAGATAATTTAACCTAATATATCTCTCCCTTTCTTCTTCTCCTAATAAATTCCTCTCTCATGTCTTAATTTTATTTTTAGATCTCTTCCCTTTATATTCAACTCATTCTGTGTCCTCTATGTATACATGAACATACAAATGCCCACGCTCACATATATATTTATATATGCATATATCCTCCTATACATGCATACATATATAATATATATATATATATTCCCTTCAGGTATCCTCATACTGAGAAAAGTCTTATGAGTTACAATTATTTTTCCATGTAGGAATGTAAATAGTTCAACTTTAATAAGTACTTTATGATTTCCTCTTCCTGTTTACCTTCTCATGTTTTCCTTCTTTCTTGTATTTGAAAGTCAAAGTTTCTGTTCTGCTCATGTTTTTTCATCAAGAATGTTTGAAAGTCCTATATTTCATTGAATGACCATATTTTTCCCTGTAGCATTATACTCAGTTTTGCTGGGTAGGTGATTCTTGGTTTTAGTCCTAGCTCTTTTGACCTCCAGAATATCATATCCCAAGCCCTTCGATCTCTTAATGTAGAAGCTGATAGATCTTGTGTTATCCTGATTGTGTTTCCATAATACTCAAATTGTTCCTTCCTGACTGCTTCCAGTATTTTCTTCTTGACCTGGGAACTCTGGAATTTGACTATAACATTCCTAGGAGTTTTCTTCTGGGGATCTTTTTCAAGAGTCGAATCAGTGAATTCTTTCAATTTCTATTTTGCCCTCTGCTTCCAGAATATCAGGGCAATTTTGCCTGATAATTTCTTGAAAGCTGCTATCTAGAATATTTTTTTTGATCATGGTTTTCAGGTAGACCAGTAATTTTTAAATTATCCCTCCTGTATCTATTTTCCAAGTCAGTGGTTTTTCTGATGAAATATTTCATATTGACTTCTATTTTTTCATTTGTTTGGATCTGTTTTATATTGTCTTAATTTCTCATAAAGTCATCAGATTCCATTTGCTCCAATATAATTTTGAAGGAGTTATTCTCTTCAGTGACTTTTTGAAATTCCATTTCCATCTGGCAAATTCAGTTTTTTAAAGCATTCTTCTCCTCATTGGCTTATTGGGTCTCTTTTGCCATTTGAGTAAATCCATTTTTAATGTGTTATTTTCTTCAGTGTATTTTTGGATCTCCTTTAGCAGGCTGGTAGGGGCTTCCCTGGAGCTAAAATCTGAGGCTAAGTCTGAACTGTGCTCAGCTCCCAGAACACTGTGAAGGACTCTTCCTGCCAGACTGCTTTCAGCAGGAGATTTTGTCTCTGTCACTTTGTGGGTTCTGTAGTTCTTTTTTTTTTTTTTTTAAGCAATTGGGGTTAAGTAACTTGCTCAAGGTTACACGGCTAGTCATTATTTATGCGTGGGTGCTCATTTTCTGAGGCCGGATCTGATCTCGGGTCATCCAAACTCCGAGGCCGGCGCTCTTACTCACTGCGCCACCTAGCCGCCCCTTTAGGGCAATTGGGGTTAAGTAACTTGCCCAAGGTTACACGGCTAGGTTTTTGTTTGTGCGGATTAAGTGTCGGAGGCCGGCTCCGAACTCAGGTCCTTCTGATTCCAGGGCCGGCACTCTATTCACTGCGCCACCTAGCCGCCCCGTTCTGTAGTTCTAAAGTTTGTTTAGAGTAACTTTTTACATGTATTAGAGGAGTTGGAAGCTGGAGGTATGTGGAAGTCCTGTTTCTTGACTCCATGCCTCATTTCTCTCTCTTAATGTATATTTACGGATATAGCTATCTATCTGTATATATCTGTATTTATATATATATATATATATATATATATATATATATATATATATATATTTTTTTTTTTTTTCAAATTTCAAATCTGTCTCTAGCTCCATGATATCATCATCATCATATCTCTATTTATATTTCTAGCTCTATCTTCTCTTTATTTATATGAAGAAAGTCAGAAAAAGAAAAAACTAAGAGAAAGATATTGAGAAGGCAGAACATCCCAGCCTGGGAATAGCCAGGGCCAAGACAACATAGATTGCAATGATAAGAGACTTGAGCAGAGAGACCAATTTGGGATGTTTCATTGTAAACAGTACAGTGAAGTTGAGCTATATTTCTGGTGACACATTACCACTTTGCTTCTATTAATGACAATCTTCCTTGAACTAACTTCTTATATTGCTCATTAGGTCAAGAAAACAACAAATGAGTAATTTTCTGCAAAGATAACTATCTAAAACCTGTCCTTGCCCAGGAACTATTTCTTCAAGGTTTCTAAATATCTATAATTTAGTACTGCATCTACCCACACAGATCAGTACCCCATGTTTTAGTCAAGGTTTTTTTTTTGAGTCTTTGAGTAAGACAGACAGACAGACACACACACACACACACACACATAAGGTTCTCAGCATTTTACAGCTGAAAGAACACTGTAAGTTGAGTCAAAAAATTGTAGTCTGTATAACCCCAAGGCCATACCAGGATAGGATATAGAATATATTTCAGAGTGGAGGGGGTATAGATACCCAAAGTTCAAGGCATTCTGTGGGTCTGTTGTCCTTAAGCTCTCACTTACAATTTTATTTTGTACTGTTAGTCAAAGGACTCAATCCAGAAGTAATTGCTGAGGTTGATTGATAAAGAAAAGTTGCCACAAAAGATCTCTCCCCACCCCAAACCTGGGGCACTCCCCTCCAATAAATACTCCCAGCATCAGCAGTAGGAAGGGCTATACAATGGATATGAGTAAAGGGAAACACAAGGGAATCTGTTTGAGTAGAGGAAATTCACTCTTCAGGGCTACATGGTCATGGATATCCTTGCCCTGGTCTCACAGTCTTCACCAGCTGTTGCTACACTCATTTCTGCCATCAATGCTTGGCTGAAGTCTCTACTGCCTCTAGCATTTGGCTCAGCTGCAATTCTCAATTGCTGTGTGCCAGGAATTATGTGGATGTTTTTTCTTCCTTTCTAAAAAGTAAGAAGCATATAACACCTTTCTCAAAGATCTCATGTATAAAATCACTGAACTCAAAATATGTTGAACTCAGAACTATCTATGAGTCACTTTTCAAAGCTGGTGCTACTCTGGAAATATCCCTTCTCTACTAGGAAGCTCAATCATAAAGAGCATGTTTTCTATGAAATTCAAACCCTCCACCCCCACATCTCCTTGCACTCCCCTTCTCTACACAGATGGTTAGTGTTTAGGAAACAGTGTCCTTGAATCTACCTCACATGCTGGTTATAAGCAAGGTATCTCCTATAGCCATATGCTTCTGCTATTAAGATACCAAGAGAAGAAAAATTCTCTCCCTGCTTTGTTGCATCCAGCAAGAGGTATAAAAATCAGAATAGTGAAACCTGAAGAGCTCAAAAATCCCTCGAGTTTTATCCTTCCCCTAGAACTGATTCACTGTATTAATTTGCTTTTAAATGCCTAAATGGTATAGCAGAACCTTCATTACCCAATCACTGGGGATTTTCTGTGTCCCTTCTTCCAGCTTCCAGCATCCTAATATTTTTGTCTGTTAGTATAGAAATACTTAACCAAATAAAAATATATTTTAAAAAATGAATAGCCCTTATAGGGTCTGAATGCACATTGAAGCAAGCTACCTGTTCTGTCTCTTTTTTATTCTAATTTGTTCCTTCTTTATCATTTTTCATTCCATTGGTTATTATTTTTCTTTATAACTTGACAAATGTTTAATGTGAAAGGATTTGTGAAACCTATATCAGATTACATGCCACCATGAGGGGAGAGGGTGGAGGAGAAGGAGGGTGAGAGAATTTGGAACTCTAGGGATTGTGGAACTGAATGCTTTAAACTAAAAGTAAATAAATTTAATTTAAAAAAGAAAAAAATAATTATTCTGTTTTTCTCACATGTAAAGCCCTATTTGAGTCTAGCTTAAGTATTCCTACAGATGCATAGATTACCTATTCTTTTTAAGGACATTATTTCCAAATATTCAAAGTTTTAATAATGTCTTTCTCCAGCACTGCAATCTTTCTATCTACTGACAATGAATAAAGATCAAAGTCCTTAGCCTGACATTTGATACCAATTAGGATCTGGCCATAACTCTGTTTCCAGACTTAATGCTCATTCCTCCCTTTCACAGACTCTAAGCATTGTCCAAAATGAGCTACTAGCCATTTCCTTCAAGGTCACATATGGCTTTGAGGCTGCAAGCTCCCCACCCTTGCTTTAAACCATCTTTCCTGACTCTCTGCCTTTGTGGTTGTTTCCTGGCTGGTCACTTAGGAAGGAAGAAGCTTAACACTACCTTCTTTCCCCACAACCTCTAGTTGAGCAGGAGTAGCTCAAATGTAATTTCTTCTGCAAAGATTTTCTTGATTTCTGACCCTCTCCCCCAATCTCAATGATCTCTCTAGCTTCTATGCTCCTATAATATCATCCTTACACTTCATCGGTAGCACTTCAATTTGGCTTTGAGTATATTTGTTTGTATACAAGTCTTATGCCCCCCTACTGTAAGTACCTTTAGTACAAGTCTTATGTCTTGTATAGAATAAGAATTTAGCAAATGTTTTTCTCTGAGGTAAATCTAAATATTGATTCTGCGTCATATTAAATTGGGCTTTTATGAAATGGCATGTTTCCCCTAAGACTTATTTGCTATCCAAATATAATCCTCTTAAGAACTGGAAATATTTATAAGCTATATATAATCAGTCACTTAAAATATATTGAAAAATCCTCCCTTCCTATTTCCTCTTTGGAAAGCAAAAGGAACAGACCCCACTCTTGATAGTATCAAAGCCAGTGATGCACCTAGGCCCCATGGCTATTGGCTACAGCTGAGAGTTATATAATCTCAAGGTCTGGGTTATGAAGGCAAAGCAAATACACTATTGGGGAATCTTAGGTGGGCAACAGCAAGGCAGATAAGAGGATAAGTGTAAAGAAAAATTATTGTCTAAGAGTACAAGATAGTACTAACTACAGAGCCCACCATGTCAATATGACTCTAAGCTACCTTTACAGTATCATTTAACACTTTTCCTCCTTCATGATATCTATTACAACCAAATTGAGTTCATTGCCATTTCCTGATCTTATCCTGTTCTTTTTCATGCAGTCCCCATGCACTGAACAATTTCTTTCACATCACCCAAAGGAATCCTCTTTTTTTTTTTTCATTTAAGTCTTCATTCAGGTACCAATTTCTCTATGAATTCCTCCCTGGTTTCTCCACTAGAAGTGATTTCCTTTCCTCGGCTGTCCCATGACACTCGGTTTGACATATACGATGCACTTAGCCACGCGTTATATAGTATTTGAGTTCTTTGTGTATGTTTCTCTTACCCCCTAGGGGAAAATAATAAGCTCCTTGAGAACATGGACTATCTTGTTTTCACTTGTGTGCACTCAGTTATTCCATATGCTTCCTATTGACTTACATTAAGGGGAATAATGCAGCAGAGCTCTGGAAAATCTGAAGGGGCAAGGATAGATCCATGGCAGAAATTATTCTGCTTGGTAGTAAAGCCTCTGGTTACCTCTGAATTGTAAACAAATCATTAAGACCTGCCAAGCCTGGTGTTATTTGAGTAACCCCTTCTGATGCCTAAGATCTCTCTGCTTCAGTCTCTCTCTGTCTCTGTTTCTCTCTGTCTCTGTGTCTGTCTGTCTCTTGGTCCCTCTCTCTCCTCTCAAGCAGTGGAATATTCTTCATACAAGCAGCAGAATCTATAGAAATATATATAAACCAGGAGATTGGAACTAGACCCTTATTTCCTCCTTATTATTCCTTTCTTCTCCTAGTAGAAGAAGGTCATAGAAAACTTGAACAGGTTGTGACTTTCTAATTTGTTTTCAATTATTCAAAAATGTTGATTATGGCAACCCTTAATAGCCTGGAAGTTATTGACAGACAAAAAAAATGGCATAGAAGTCTCAAATTATCCTTTCACAATTGTATGTACCTCACGGAGCTATTGCAAGGATCCAATGAGATAATAGATGTAAAGTCCTTTGAAAACACTCAAGTGCCTGAGAAAAACAAGAATTCCCCAATTTTTTCTCTCTCACTGCTTGGCTCCATGAACTCATAAGTCTTTGCACAGGTTTGTTCATAGCATTCTCTCTACCTACAATATTACTTTGTAGCTCCTTCCTCTAAGGAAATATACGTTTTAGGTCTCCAATTATCTGTGAAGTTTTCTTTCATTGCTTCAGGCTTGGGGAATCACTCCACTCTCTAAATATAGGACTTTAAATCATAGAACTTTAGGCTAGAAGGGTTTTTAGGATTCATTATATTGACTCTATTTTAATAATAATAAATAATATTTGCACGTTGTTGTTCAGTTATCTAACTCTTCATGACCCCATTCAGTATTTTATTGGCAGAGATACAGGAGTGGTTTGCCATTTCCTTCTTCAGCTCATTTTTACAGGTGAGGAAACTGAGTCAAAAAAGATTAAGTGACTTGCCCAGGGTCCCATAATTACTAAGTATCTGAGGCCAGATATGAACTCGGGAAGATGAGTCTGCTTTATCCTCAGCCCAGTGCTGTATCCACTGAAATACCCAGCTGCCTCTGATATTTGCATATTCATTTACTTTTCATAAGGCAGTGGCAAAATAGAGAGTTTTAAAGTCAGGAAGAGCTAAGTTTAGGTTCAAGTCCTACCTCAGACACATGCTGGATAGTTTTACCTTGGGTATGTTGTTTAACCATTCAAAGTCCTTGGCATCTCTGTAAGACCAATTAGAGACTAAAGGTTGAGTTTCTTTATCCAGGAGTTCCCTAGAGCAGTGTCATTAAAGCTTATATGTGTGTACACACATATACATACACATATAAATATATATATACACACACTCATGTCATCCTTCAAACAGCTGTAAGGTAGATACAGACAATAAATAGTATTTCCCCATCTTACAGATGTGGAAAATAAGACTGAGAAATGTTAAGTAAGTATCTCATATTTAAATGTAGGCTTTAAGGTTTGCAAAATACTTTATAATTTCTTCTTTAATTCTCATGATAACTTGTGAGGTAGGTGTCATTTTTATTGTTTTATATTATTATATCATTATTATATAATTAAAACATATTTAATATAGATAATATATGTTGTTATATAATATATGGTTATATACAATATGCAGGATATGTAATATATAGATATATTATTATGTTATTTTATATTATTATTATTTTTTTATATAATTATTTTACAGATGACCCTACTGAGTCAAACAGAAGTTAAGTGACTACCCCAGGGTTTCACAGCTAGTAAGTGTCTGTAATGGAAATGCAAATTTAAAGATATTCCCTGCCCCTGGGCCCTTTGATGGGCTTAAGAGATTCTGAGAACCTTCCTTGATTTGAAAATATACTCTGCCCCCTAATAGGCTGAATGTGGTCACATGGAGCCTGTGGCAGGGGGCTTGGTTTTCAGGTATGCCCACACCTTAATGCTGTGTGATTGAGCAGTGGGTCAAGAGGGTGATTATATTCTCTGAACAAGGAGAAGCCTATATAAACCTTGATGTGAGGCTTTGCTTTGGGGCTCACTTTGAGAAGTGTTGTGTGATTTGACCAGATGAGACTCTGGGAAGCAGTTGAGAGCCCCCTGGCTTTGAAAACCCAGATGTTGATGCTTCCCTCTTTGGTAACTGGGATTTGGTATGGATGTAATGGTTGGATAGTTTGGAAGCCTGTCTGCTTGATCTGTTTCTCTGTCTTGTAACTTCTGTCTGTATACTCTGAAGTTTGGCGCGCTGACCTTTTTCCCCTGAACTAGGTAAATGATATATTTTTTGATTGATTAAAGTAAGCTTGTTAACCATTTTGAGTTGCTTTCCTTTAGAAAAGCAGATCTAAGAACCTGTGTTGGCAGTCACCCTGGGTATGCTTGCTGCTACAGTGTCTGAGGCTGGATTTGAACTCAGATCTTCCTGACTCTAGGTCCAGCATTGTGCCACCTAGCTGCCTAAAGCTAAACTATTAATAAGTATGAAGAGCAATATTTAAAAAACTTAAGTCTTTCCTATCACCATATTCAGTTCTCTCACCTGTATAGTGTGCTTCCTTTTTAAGTGCTGAGAAAGGTGAGGCATAGAGCTATTTAGATAAGGTCATAAGTGGGATTAGAACCCACATCTCCTGATTCCAAGCCAAAGGATCTTTAAATTTCACTATACTGCCTCTTAACGTACTGATATATGTAACTCATTGGGTACCTCCCTTTTTTAATGCACATGCTCATTTTATCCAACTAGACTGCCACAAGCTTTAGGTCAGGGACTGTCTTCAATTTCTCTGTGTCAGTAGGACACTTTACATAATAAACTTTTTTTTTTTTAAACAAATACTTTATTAGCTTCTGTTTTACATCATTCATTTCTGCCAGGTTTTGAGTTACAATCATTTTCCCCCCATTATTCCCCTACCCAACCTCCCAGAATAGCAGTCCCACAAGATATCGCTTCCTCCAATCTGCTCTCTCCCATACCTTCTCCCATACCCCCATCGACTTTTCCATTAGAGGAAGATGAATCTTTGTGTCCCAATGCCTGCACATCTTATCTCCCAATTATAGGCAAAAGAGTATTAATAATAGTATTTATATATATATTTGAAACATTTAATGTTACGACCTTGAATTTCAGATCCATTTCCTTCCTCCCTTGTCACCCATTCCTTCTTGGGATTTAAGTAATTCAGTATATGTTGTACATGTCTAGCTATGCAAAACATTGTCATAGTAGATATATTGTACAAGGCTGCTTATAATTCCCTCCCACTCATCCCACCCCCCACCCGGTCCATTCCCTACATGATCCTGTCCCTCTTCTATAGTGGGTACTTCCAACCTCCCCTCACCCCAAGGATGCCCTCCCATCCATCATCCCTCCTCTCATCCCCCTTCCCCCTATCCTGCTGCAGGTTGAGATATCCCATTTAGTATGTATGTCATTTTCTCCCTGAACCAAATTCAATGTGAATGTGGTTTTGCCTTTTTAGCCTTCCTTATTCTCCCCCTCCTTTGCACCCACTTCCCTACATGAGATAGTTTACCCTACCATGTCTCTCCCCATCTCCTCTTGCCACTTTCCTCTCTCACCTCATAATTTCATCCCTTGAGTACTCTCCCTTCCCAACAAAATCAACCTATGCCCTCTATCCATATATAACTGTAACCATATACACACACATTCACATATGTATTCATATGACCACACCCCTTCTTCCATTATTTTCATAGTGAGAAAGATATCATCAGTCACAGTTATTGCTTTTCCATATAGGAATGTAAATAGTTCAGCTTTGATAAGTTCCTTTTGATTTCTTTTCCCTGATTACCTTCTCAGGCATCTCTTCCTTCTTGTGTCTGGATGTCAAATTTTCTATTCAATTCTGGTTTTTTCCTCAAGAATGCTTGAAAGTCCTCTATTCCACTGAATGACCATATTTTCCCCTGAAACAAAATACTCAGTTTTGCTGGGTAGGTGACCCTTGGGTTCATTCCCAGTTCTTTTGCCCTCTGGAATATCATATTCCATGCCCTTCGATCCCTCAGTGTAGAAGCTTCCAGGTCCTGGGCTATTCTGATTGTGTTTCCACAATATTGAAATTGTTTCTTCCTGGCCGCTTGTAGTATTTTCTCCTTTATCTGGGGATTCTGGAACCTGGCTATAATATTTCTGGGAGTTTTCTTTTTGGGATCTTTTTCAGGAGGTGATCGGTGGATTCTTTCAACCTCTATTTTGCCCTCTGGATCTAAAACATCAGGGCAATTTTCCTTGAGAATTTCTTGAAGGGTGATTTCTAGGTTCTTTCTTTGATCATGGCTTTCAGGTAGTCCAATAATTTTTAAATTGTCTCTCCTGGATCTATTTTCCAGGTCAGTGGTTTTTCCCATGAGATATTTCACATTGCCTTCTAATCTTTCATTTGTTTGGATCTGCTTAACAGCATCTTGATTTCTCATAAAGTCACTAGCTTCCATTTGCTCCAGTCTAACTCTGAAGGAATGAATCTCCTCAGTGAACTTTTGAGATTCTTTTTCCATCTGGCAAATTCGACTTTTTAAGGCATTCTTCTCCTCATTGCCCTTTTGGGCCTCCTTTGCCATTTGAGTTAGTCTATTTTTTAAGGTGTTGTTTTCCTCAGTCAGGCTGTTGACCCTCATTTCATACTTTTCCTGCATCCTTCTCATTTCTCTTTCCAATTTTTCCTCCACTTCTCTTATTTGATTTTTAAAGTCCTTCTTAAGGTCCTCTATGGCCTGCAACCCACTCATGTTTTCCCTGGGGCTTTTGGAGCAGGACTTCTGACCTCACAGTCCTTTTCCCGCTCTATGCCCCCAAAATAGGAGTCTAGGGTTGCATTTTTCTGTTTCCTTTGCCTTGGCATGTTGCCACTTAATTGCTTGACTTTTGGGCTTGTTGCCACACTATGGCTTTAAGGCCAGATAGAGGAATTTTCGTCCCAAACGTGTGGGGGGCAACTTCCGTTTCTGGCAAGCTGTAAACCCACCCACAACTTCCACCCTAGATCACAATCCAGATCCAGGGAGGTTAAAGCAAGAGCGATTACCCCCAAGACTGATCGCTGGATCTCCCCACGATTTGTAGGCTGGGAGCCGGAAATGCCTATGAAAACTACACAATGGCGTGTCTCCTCAGTGGCTTCTAGCCCCCAGGGGAGGGAGCTGACGCATTCCCCAAATACAGGTCCCAAAGTCCATAGGACACTAACCTCTTACTTTGTCCTAGGCAAGTCTATGTTGATAATTCTGGAGTCTCCACAGTTCCTGGTGTTCTGGGGTTCCTCCAGCCGGCTGCTGGCCCTGCCGCCCTGGGGCTAAAACCTCGGCTCACATGGACCTGGGCTCGGCTCGGCTCAGCTCCTGCGCTCTGCGCTCTGGGCTCTGCGCGCTGCCGGCTCCCAGACCGCTGCGCTGTTCCTTCCTGCAGGGTGCTGGGCTGTCCTCAGCGGGAGGTTAGCTTCTCTGTGTCGTTCTGTGGGTGCTGGGGCTCCATAATAAACTTTTGATGAATTTGTGGAGTTACCGTTGTGGCTGTTGATGGTACTTTCATCAGCATGTAGTTACCATCTTCCAGACATTTTATTCGTTTTTATAAACATCAAAAGAGAGAGCTCAGATTCCTGAGTGAGGTACACCTAAGGAAATTTATCATCCAGCCATACTCCATAGAGTAACCCCAACCAATTTGTTTTGCAACCTTTAATAATCTTTGGCAGACAGAATCTCATCATTACATAATAAAGACTTCCTGTAAATGTAGTTTATCCATATAGATGCAAGTCCCCTGTATCCTGGAATGGATGGAAACTGGAGTGGAGACCATCTAATAGGCTTTGATATGCTGGCCAATAAGAAAATAGTTGCTAGGGGCATCTAGGTGGCCCAATGAATAGAGCACTGATCCCAGAGTCAGAAGGACTTGAGCTCAAATCTGACCTCAAACACTTGACACACTTAGTATCTGTGTGACCTTGGGCAAGTTATTTAACCCCAATTGCCTTGCCTTCCCCTCTCAAGAAAAATGTTGCTAGATCAAATCAGTACCAATATATCATTAATTTTGCTTGCAAGTAGGGGCTGCTTTCTGAGTAGGTTTCCTCTATGTTTCCAGATGAAGAAAGTAAGTGATCCATCTCAGGCATCTTACAGGTTGAAGTTAGAGGTGGGGAGAAGACACAAATGTGTGTGATCAACCAGTTTAATGTTAAAGGAGACGCCCTGTTTCTGTCCTTATGTCTCCAATCCACCTCAGTCCAAAGGAGCCCTTGATACCTTTCCCTTCCCAGCAGATAAGAATCCCCAGATTTCTGGAGCAGAAAGAGGAGGAATCTATAAGAAATAAGAAATGATTATAACAGTATAGAGAAAATGTAGAATCAGGTCTCTGTTCACAAAAGAAAACAATAAGAATTTAAGCTTTTATAATCTGAATTCTGCAATTTTAGCAATATCACATATCCATGAATTCTGGCTGCTGAGTAACAGAAATGTCTTCTATAAAGCTATTTTATTTGACATCAACTTTTGTAGAACCAATTAGCACTATTAGATAATAATAATAATTCCCATTTATGCTATAAGAATTGTGAAGCACTTTTCTCATAACAGTCTTGTTAAGTAGGGATCCTCATTTTCTTGATGAAGAAACTCCATATTCTGGGAGTTTAAGTGACTTATTGGTTATTTCATAACTTACAAGTGTTTGAGGTAAACTTCATACCTACTTGTCCTGTTCCCAAATCCAGGGCTCTATTCATTGTGCCCACTTGAACTTGTGGGGGCTTAATTATATTGTTGTGTAATATGCAATATTTGTTTACATTTCTATGTAGCAGTTTTTATAAAGAGTTACTCATTTATCCTTATATAAAACAATTGTACTTAAGTGGAATAGACAATGTTATCCCTACTTTGCAGCTAAGGAAAGCGAGGCTCACAGGAATTTGTGACAATCAAAACTACATGAGCAACATGTGGCATAGAGAGCAGAACACAGGTCACCTGACTACTAATCTGGTACTCTTTTCACTATCCTGTGCTCAGTATCTTCATTTGCATGCTTCATTGACTTTTCAAAAACCTGCATTATTTTTTTCTAACATCTATATTTTGTTACAGCTGATTAACTTTTCAACTGCCTACATAAATGTGTGCCACTACAAAAATTGTTTGACCCCCCCCCCGCCCCACAACCCATACCATGATGATGAATTTATATTATGATCTTTCTTACTTAGTAATTTATCTTTAGGACCAAGTTCTTTTTTTTTTTTTTTTGCTTTTTTGGAGGGGGAAGGGCAGGGCAATTGGTATTAAGTGACATGCCCAAGGTCACAGGGCTAGTAAGTGTTAAGTGTCTGAATCTGGATTTGAACACAGGTCTTCCTGACTCCAGGGCCAGTACTCTATTCACTGCACCACCTACCTGCCCCCCCAACCCCGCCCCAAGTTCTTTTTAAAGCCAGGACAAGGTCCATCCTCTTCTCCTTATGGATTCTTGATCTATCCATTTGAAGAAACATTCCTGTTCCCTACAATCTTATCTTCATTTTTTCATTCCAATGAGGCATGCCACCAATCTAGGTTTAGATGAAATACAAACTAAAATAATCCAAGAGGCATTTATAGAGTAGCTAGTGTGTAACTGGCAACTGAAATATAAAACCAAATGAACCACAGTCCCTGCCCTCAGGAAGCTTACATTCTACTGGATATTTTAAGTCCATCATCATTACTATTAGAAATAGTTTTACAGCTTCCCCAGTTACATTTAGCACTTCTATTTTATTTTCATAATTCTAGGCAGGCAACTTATAATATCTCTCTATTATTATCATTTAATTATGAGAGTATGAAATTTCTACTCATAATGGTTCCACTTGAGTTTATTCTCTCTTGAGTATCTGATCAAATAGACACCAAACTGGCATAATATAAAGTTAACAGTGCTCTGTCTTTGGGGTCAGAGGATCTTGGTTGAAATTCTGTTTCTCTTGCTCTATGTGACTCTAGCAAAATCACACATCCTCTCTGGTCCTCAGTTTCCTCATTTATAGAATGGGGGCCTTTGAGGGTTCTCCTAAGTTCAGAGCTACATCAAAGTATAGATCTTTGCTCTATGAAAACAAGTAACCTTAACTAGGAGCAGAATCAAGTTTCATCATTGGTAGGAACCTAAGATATAATCTGGTCCAACACAACCTGAGCAGAAATGGAATGCTATCCGTGAAGGGAAGTAGAGGCCTGGATCTGGACAAGATCAAGGGAAAGCTTGCTTATCGAGCCTGCTATCTAAGATGGAGCTCCAGGTTCGTGAATAAGTGATAAGTGTTCCAGGCCTCTGGGATGAGGAATTCATTATTCATTTAGACAGTTCTTTTAGATGTACTTTTAAATATGACATTATTTAGGTGTATATATGTCTATGTATACATATATATGCATTATATATATACATATATAATATATATATATGTATATATATATACACACACACGCAGGTATACATTCTGAGTGAATCAATGTCCATGAATATGAATATGTGTATTGTATATATGTACATATATGCATGTACATATTATATGTATGCAAGTGCATATAAATATAATGGACATGTATATAAACATTTATATGTTTATGTTAAATGTATCTGTATGAATCTATATGAATGTATATTTCTATATGCATGCATGTGAGCATGTATATATATAAATTCATATATATACAGATATGTATATATGTGTGTGTGTGTCTGTGTGTGTGTCTGTGTGTCTGTGTGTGTGTATTTTTATAGGGAAAATGATTTCTTGCCCAGAAAAAATAATATATTTAAATCCATACTTATTTGATCAAATGTGGTCCACACCTAGAATGTCACCTGATCCCAGTAACTCTAGGAATGATAAAGATAGCTACATGATATCTTGATTTCCCCTAGGTCTTGGATCCACCCAAATCATTCTTGTTTTGGATTACTACAGTCAGGGCTTGAGATGCATCCACCCAAGCTTGTGTTTTGACTTACAGTGATTTCTGTGCAGGCATCCCTGGCTAAATTCTATATAATATAAACTTTCAAGTACCTGGAACAGAGAGAGCCATGCCTTCTTTCTGGCTCACTCTCCTCTGTCAAATGACCTCATAAATTTCTTTCTAAAACCATCCCATATGTATTCTTATGAATATCTATAGCTATATGCACATATATATATGTATATATGAATATGTATATATATATGTATTTTATCTATATCTGTATGTATGCATATGGGAATATATATGTACATGCATTTGCACTTGTATATGTGTAATCTTTTTCCTAGCATTTGCTGATCTCCCTCTACCATTACTCTCAAAAAACCCTCTCAATGTTATTTTTCCAAATATAACAACCTTTGAAAATGGGCTTCACTCCATTCCTAAAAAACACATTCATGTTAAACCCGACACCAATATAAGAACAAGAGGGAGTGACTTCAGTCGCCAAAAAGCATAGATCTGAATTTAAATTCTTCCTCTGATCTTTGCATGGGCCTATACAAATCACTTATGCCTAGGCCTCAGTTTCCTAATCTATAGGATGATGCAGGTATAGCATATGAGCTCTAAGATTTCTTCTTTTTCTAAATACTCTGATTTCCCTTAAGATTGCCACCTGGTTTCTTTCAGGAACTTGAACAAACAAGGCTCCAAGCCCTTGGTCCAATGTTTATTTTCATGGCTGACCGGAAAGGTCTATTGTTTTTCTCTCTAGGCACTCAGGTTAAATGGAGCATTGTTATCTATACCTGCAGAGTTCTATGGCATTACACATGGGAATGCCATGGTTTAGGGCCCCATCTAGTGATCCAGCTAAGAAATGCCTTAATTCAAAACAATTTAGCAATCAGGGAGACAAAGAGAGTTCATAACACATTTAGAGTCCCCAAGGTCTCCAGTCTGAATCTTTGAATTTCGTTTAAAAACCCATGCAATCCAAAATTGATAATAGTGATCTGATGCTACTCACTAAGGGGCAAGAATAAGAAGCCTTTTTTTTTTCTCTCTCCCTCCGAGGAAGAGAGGGATCTATTTGGTGGCATAACAGACAGCTGTCTGCTTTAGTTCCACAGTGTTGACCTTAGAAAAGAGAAAAGAAAGAAAATCTCTCTCAGTGGTGACATGCCCTCTCCTCCCAAAAGAACTATATTAGGTATTTAGGCTGGACGGGAAGTGAGATAGGAAACATTATTGTGCCTTGTATATGCCTTCTTGTTTCAGTAGGAGATTATAGACAATGTGGGATCGTTAATCCTGGCAGCTAACTTTGGACAGTAGTATTCGTGATTTCCTGTCTCCAGTTCTCCAAAATATAGAAGATGCATGAAGCAGAAGTCGGAAATCAGAAAGTAAGAGATATTTAATGTCTTTTCATAAGCCAAGCATGCTTGTTAGAAGCTTGGTTCACTTAGGGATAAAGCCTGTCACAGTGAAAAGGATGTGGAACCCTGAGTAAAGAGAACTGTGTTTGAATCTCTAATGTTAATTTTTGGTGGGATGTTAGTTAAGACACCTAACTTCTCTGAGACTTGGTTTCCTCATGTATAGTAGAGGGATAGAATTTGCATAAAAGGTTGTTATGAGGAAAGTTCCTTAAAATGATATGCAACTGTTAGTTTTTTACTATGAAAAAGACTTCTCAAGAGAGTTTTGAAAGCAATAGTACTGGTTTGAAATTTGATTTTGCCCCAAACTCTGATTCTGTAATAAAGATGGGAAATAATGGGATTCTGACATGGGATGGGTGGAAAGCAACATGTTCATGGAAAGAGTACTGGTATGGGATTCAGAAGTCCTGGGTTCTCATAACTGCCATAAAATAAACTGTATCCTTAGGCAAATTGATTAGCTTAATTGAACTTTAATTTATTTATATATAAAAGAAAGAATGAATACATGAATGAGTGAGTATCCATCATCCCTGGAAATTTACTTTAATGCCACTGTCAGTGATTTTCCTAAAATATGTACTCAATGCATTCTGAAACATTTTTCAGCCATGACAAATCTAATTTCAAGATATTCGTTTTTAGAGTTCCTTTCTTCATGGAAACAGACATTTTCTGAGTACCTGATTATCCAACCAATTAGCATTCTTCTACTACCCTTTTACCCTTTCACCAGCTTCTGTGATGTCAGGACCAGAAACCATGCCTTGAGGACTTACTTTTTATATCTTAGGAATTCCTGCTCTAAGGCCCTGCTGAGTTGATTGGTGAGGGAATTTGGGGGTTCACTATTTTAGATGGGCCATGTCTCACTCTCCAACCATCTTCTAGGATTATCAACCTTGCCAAATTTAGCCTCCAGGGCATCAAGGCAAATGGTCCACTCATTCCCAATGAAATCATGACCCTACTCAGCACAATAACTATTCTAGACTTTGTCATCTTTCTTAAGCTTCCCCACTGGACTGTTTTCCCTTTCAACTCCCTTTCTGAGAACCTTGCTTCATAAGTCACTGCAAAAATTGAGACAATTCCTTCAGAGCTCTCCCCTCTCCACCCTCTTCATCTTATATTATTCAGATATCTTCCAACAGTCCATCCTTCATGAAGCCACCCAAATGATTATTCCTACAGTCAAGGTTTGTCCATATCACCCACCCTCGATAAGTTCCAGGGGTTCCCTATAACCTTTAGAATAAAACATTAAGTTATTTACTTGGTGCTTAGAATTCTTCATAAGCTCCCTTTCCCACTCTTCCAGTTTTCTGACACTTTATTCCCTCTACCAGCTCTATAAAGAATGAAGGCACTATTTACATGGTGCCTACATGGTACTGGGCATTGTGCTAAACACAACCCTGCAGAGTTGGTTCTCTTATTCTGCTTATCTTGCATTTAAGTAAAATGAGGTAAATAGAGGTTAAGTGACTTGGCCAAATAATGTCTGAGATCATATTTGATCACAGGTCTTCCTGACTGTGGGCCCAGCACTCTAACCACTGCTACACTTAGAACTAAATGAACATACATTCAAACTCTATTTCAGAGAGCACAGCTCTCATGGCTAGCCATGGTGTTCTAATGCAAAACACGTGCTTGCCAAAAAGACTGTTATGGAGAACTTACATGGGGCAAGAGTTCACATGGTGTTCAGAAGAAGTAATACAAGGACACTCTCAAGGTCTCTCTCAAGAACTCTGGAATTGATTGTGTGACATAAGAGAGACTGGTACAGGACCATTCAGCATGGTGTGCCCATATTGAAGAAGGTTCAGTGTTCTATGAGCAACAATCCAGAGAATGCTAGGTAACATATTTTTCCTCACACTATAGATACGTTACCATCAGGTGTTTAAAAGATAGAGGGAACTCTTGATGACTGAATTTTGCCTGGGTATCTTTAGGTTCCCTACCAAATAAATAATGGTGATGAAAGATACACTTTTTTGTCCTTTGCCTCAAAAATAATTGAATATGACAAATAACAGGTTTTTAGGTAGCATGGGAAGGCAGTGTTTCAAGAAACATGTGAGGGTCTAGCATGTGAATCAGTAAAAGTAGCACAATGAGGTAACAGAGACAGTAATTAGAGGCAATACCAGCATGTAGTTGAAATGATTCTCCTCATTCTTGTCCTTCCTCCCTGCCCCACCTCCAAAATAAGAATCAATGAAATTATAGAAGTGAAATACTTCTCAAATGATAAAAAATTATGTAAATACCTGTCCATTGTATTGAACTTGGAAAGGCTGTAAGTGAAACTATAATCCTTTGTATACTTTACATTATAGATTTATATAAACATATATGCATACATATATACATACATATACACATATGGATATATGTGTATATACATAATCTCTCCACATATATTCATATTTTAATGTGTACATATATGTGTACATGTGTATATGTATGGAAATCTATTGTATGTATAATGTATGCATATAAACCTATATTTATATCTATATCCATACATAATGTTTGTTTTCCTGTAAATCCCTCTCTGTGGGCCTCTGCATCCATAATCCTCTTTCATTAAACTATAAATTCCTTGAAGACAGGGATTGCATTTGCCTTTCTTTGTATTTTTAGCTCAGTGATGCCATATAATAGGCATTTAAATATTTGTCTTAACTTGTATAGCTGGAATAACATATTCTTGGTATTTTGCCTTCATTTATCTTCTTCTCTGAAGTAATTCAAATATGTTCCATTAAACCGGAGATCAGGATTTGCCCTATTTTATTTTGCTAGATGAACACATTAAAATATACTTCCCTGGGTACAAATAACTTTATTTTTTTAAGTTACACTGATAAAGTTACATCAAAGCTCTTAAGACCTCACCAGCATTACAGCATTAAATAGTTGTACTAAAATAGTAATTTGATTAAGTGTGAACAAAATTTATTTTAACCTGGCTTTTTTTAATTCTTAGAGGAAGTAAAAGATTGATTTATAAGTCATTTTCTAACAATAATATTTTGTTGTAAGAATGTTTTCTTTCTGTTTTCTTTTTATTATACCCTTAGCATAGTTCTGATTGATGAAGCTTTCATGGCCCAAAGGCATACATTTCAAAACTTAAAGATTGGCCTTCAAAGATGAGGCTCATGGGAAACTAAAGAGTAATAGAATTAAATAAATCAATAAATTAGAAAGAAGCTCTGAGGACACTAGTCTAAATCATAACTGACCAAGTATACCTTCTACTACATACCTGTCAAAGAGTCATCCAGCTTTCGTTTAAAGATCTCTAATGAAGGGGAAAACCCCTTCCACTTTTGGAAAGGTAATTGTTAGAAGTCTTTCCCTATATAGAGGCTAAATATTCCTCTTTGTAGTAACACAAAATGTTTGCTATTCCTACCCTGTGGGGCCAAACAAAACAAAACCAATTCATTTTCCTTAAGACAGCCCTTCAAACACTTGAAGTCTTCAATCATCTTGTACCCCAAACACCAAATTTTCTCTTCTAGAGAGAAGAGCAATTTTCATTTCCCCATGTTTAAAATATGCTCTTGAGGCTCTTTACTGTCCTGGAAGACCTCCTTGAACCTCTTCCATTTTATCAGTATTCCTTATAAAAAGGAGGGGAGCAGAAGAGGTTACTGCTCTATAGATGTGGTCTTACCACATTTTTAAATTTGACCAAAGATACCAGCAGATCATTTAGAGAAATGCCTAGATATGAAAACTTTCAGTTCCTTCTTTCTCAAAAATTAAAAAAAAATAATTTTGTCTATAACTAGGACAGGTTCCACCCATCTCCTGTGGAGGGATAGGGGAATGGAAAAATTCTAAATCCTTACTCCGGGAAAAAGGCAGGGAGTTAATTGAGTTTAGTTCATCCATTCCTCCTGGACCTCTAAGGTGGAATGATAACAAAAGTGGGAATGTACTATACAATTTCTCCGAATTCATGGCTTGATCTTGCCCTCTGATAATCGTCTCATTTGCCTAGATCTAGCTGCCAAATATTTCATTCTTCAGCTTCATAGAGTCAAGTAGATTGAGTGACAGGTTTCTCAAAAGCAGATGAAAACCAGAATAAACAGGCATTTTTTTTTTACTTCTAGAGAATGTGATTCCAGGAACTCCTTAAGTAAGCCATTTTGGTTTATAAATCCCCTTTCTGTCAAGAAAGTTTTTAATGACAAACTGATTTCTTTATGCACTACCTCAAGTCCATTTCCAAAACTTTTGATCCCAGTGGGAATGAAAAACAACTGATCACTCTCGTATGGATAATAATATTCTATCAGGTCCTAGAAGTACATTATTAAATCATTCCTTAGCCTTCAACAGGCTTTAGACTTTCTTCATCATTTCCCTATATATTCCATTGATTTTAACCAAGCTATTTCCCCCGCCATACATATTTTGCTCATCGTATTTCCTTATAACCAATAACTGTCATTTCTTCTGGGAGATATAAATTTCCAAGTCCTCTCTACTAATTTATATCTCCTATCTTCTTCAAAACATGTTACAAAACTCACAATAAAATCTCCTTGATTAATCCCATCTCACTTCTCTACTCTTTAGCTACTTGATAGACTCTCAGTATTGTTATGTCAGTCAAACTCATTCAATTGCCATTTGAAATGTGCATATTCTTTGAATATCTCATAGCTCTGTTCTAATGAAGTGTGGAAATGTATAGAAATTGGAATAACAAGGCTTAGGGAACCATACTCAGAGAATAATTGTTCAAAGCATATAATTTTTAAAAAATTGGGGGGTGCGATGATATGGGTGCACCCCAATATGGTGATTACCTTACATTTTGATCACAAAATGACAACATTTTATAATCTTTTATTTTCAATAAATTATTTGATTTAGAGTAGGAGGTAAGATATTTGTGTAGTACCTATTACATACATAATACAACATACAGGCATGTTGTTAAGGAATTTACAAATGTTATCTCATTTGATTCTCACAATAACTTGTGAGGTGGGTGCTGTTATTATCTTCATGTTACAGTTGAGAAAATGGAGAAAACCTAATGTAAGTGACTTACCTAAGGTCAAAGACAAGTTGAGTATTCAAGGCAGGAATTGAACTCAGGTCTTTCTGATCCCAGGTCTAGACCTGATAAAGGAATTGTGAAGGATATTTGAAGAATTTGTTATCTGGAAGAAGGTTGGAATTACTCTTTTCAAAGGGTAGTTTAGGATGACTTGTAAATTTTTAGGCCTCTAGATAGAGAAAGAAAAGAATTGGACCCAAAAACTGGGAAACATATGAGGGCAAGGAGAAAGATAGGCATATAAAAGCATGCAAAGCAGAAGAAGATAGAAAACAAAAGAAGGAATAGGAGGAGATAAAAGTATTTGAACTGAATGGGAAAATAATCAAGGAAAGAAGATAATAATAATGTGTAAGTCAAATTGGTAAGACTTTGTAAAAGATTACTAAAACTATCTTGAATAACAAGAGCTCTATGTGTTAATGAAGTGAGAAAGCACTAGATAGTTAAAGAGAACTAAAAAAAAAAACCTGAAGATTCCTACAACTGGTCAAAGTTCTTCTCTAAAAACTACTACCAAGAACAATAAAAATATCATTTTTAGAAATATGGACAAGCTATAGAAACAGTTATGTGATGTTTGTATTTCTTCCATGGCCAAGTAAGTGCTATGTACATTTAGAGTTAGACTGGAAATAGGTTCTCAAGGAAGACCTTTCTACTTTCCATTTTTTCATGAAAAAATGACTGAAAATAAATCAGAAAAAGACAGAAGGAAGGAAAGAAGGAAGGAAGGAAGGAAGGAAGGAAGGAAGGAAGGAAGGAAGGAAAGAAGGAAGGAAGGAAGGAAGGAAGGAAGGAACAAAGGAAGGAAGAATGGAGGGAAGGCAAAAAGGAGGGAGGGAAGGAATGAAGAAAGAAGGGAGAGAAGGAAAGAAAGCAGAAAAAGGAAAATATATTTGATATAAAGATAAAGAAGATAACAGATTATGCAAGATCAAGGTGTGATCTTGACATGTATTAAAATGATAGAATGCAGAAGAGTTTGATACAAAAACTAAGAAATTGATAAAATTGTGTACTTGATTCATGTAGACTGGACTGGTTTCCCTTTAAGGGGGCAGAGAGGCACTCCTTGCAATTTAGCTGGTCAAGGATTAGGGTTTGAATTATTGATTTGTTTTCTTGTCCCTTGAGACAAAAATGAATCAGCCTAAGGGGCAGCAATGTTTTGGAAATTTTATTGGAATTCCTATTACTTGTAGTGACCTGATATTTCTATACCAAACACTCTTCACTGATTGCAGCTGATTGCCATGGTGAATGTGCAGGCAAAGAGTAAGAATATTTTATTTGACTTTAACTGGGTATTGTATCCTTTTTAATCTTATATGTAATGTCGTTTGTTTCTCTCTCTCTTTTTTTTTTATTTGGTGGGTCACATATGACTCATTTCAATCCAATGGAGAGTGTGAATCTTTGGACTGATTTGTTAGGCCTGATCTATAATAAAATGCTCTTGCTGACTAATAGTAGGTTGGACTCTCTTGGGAAAAAAACAAAAAACAAAAAAAATACAAAAACCAGCTATTTACTTTCTAAGGAATGATGTATAGATTAACAGGTGCTGTCAGAGGAGAGATAATCCAGTTTGGGTCAGTAGAAGAGTAATGGTGGTGGTGGCTGGTGGCTCCTGATGTGTGCTGAGGCAGCTATTTGTTAACCTCAGAAAAAGAATAACTCAGTTTATACTCTTTCTCTCGTCATATATTCAAGATATAGCCTTAAAACTACTATGGCCTGTAAAACACAGTGACTGTAATTTATCTGTTAGCATTCAAATGTGCATAAGTGATACTTCTAGAAGGAATACAGTATAGAGAAATATTAAAATATCTTGAGAAAAATACTGATGACCTTAGGGGCAAAACTGTTTGTGTGTGTGTGTGTGTGTGTGTGTGTGTGTGTGTGTGTGTGTGTGTGTGTGATCAGTGCTGCCACTGGAAGGTAAATATTTTAGGAGAGGGAGAGACAAAGAGGGAAAGAGATGGAGGGGAGGAAGAGACAGAGAAGGAAAGAGGGGGAGGAGAGAGAGAGAGAGAGAGAGAGAGAGAGAGAGAGAGAGAGAGAGAGAGAGATTTAGGAAGTGTAGGAAGTGACCAGCTGGCAGAGAAGATGCTGTCTGTGACTGAGATTAGAATTTCTGGATCACAAAATATGGGAATGATAATCTCCTGTCCACTGATGGAATATACCTAATTGATGGCCGGGGGAACACATTTGCCTGGGATTTTACAACTTTACTCTTTTTTTTTTCTTTTGTAAATAGTGTGGGGTTTTACTTAGTGAACCCTAAAGAATCAATGAAAAAAAAACAGCAAATGTGACTAATAGTTTCAGCAAAATAGCAAGATAGAGAATAAATCCTGAAAATTATCAGCCTCTTTGTCTATAACTAACAAAATCCAGGAGAAAAAAGATAAGAAAAAATCCATTTAAGATAACAAAAAGCATGAACTATCTGGTAATTAACCTACCAAGAAACATTCAGAATTTAAATAAATACAACTACACAGCATTTTTTTTTTGCAGAAATAAGTGAAGAAGAATAATTGGAGAAATATTCAATATTTTTCCTCAGGGTGAGCTAATAAATAAAGATACTCTCTGAATTACACTATTGATTTAATGCTATACAATTAAATTACCAAAAGGATAGTTCATCCATTTCAATAGGAAAATAATAACAAAAATAATTTGGATGGGTGAAAGGTCAAAGGAGATGAGAAATCAGTTTTCCTAAAAGACATAAAACCCTATTAATTTCCACATGAAAAGAGTTTAGGATCAGTAAGAATAAAAAAATCCAAATTCACACAATCCTTCCACATCACCATACACTGGTGTTGTTGTTGCTCTCTGTCCTTCGTTCTCAAGAAGGACCAAAACTTCAAGAAGGTGATGCCATGACTTCAAAGTGTATTGGATTTAAGTGAGGGGGAGATAGGGAAGCCATGCAAAGTCACCAGTCTCATTCTATCACCTCACAAAGGTTGAAGTAGTAAAGATAATTTTAAAAAAATCATTCAAAAAGCAATGGTAATATAGGGATGGTAATTTAGTGTTGGAGAAATTGTGCATTGTTTCCACAATTCTAGAAAACAGGCTGAGATCATGAAATAAAAAACACTACTAATAAAAACTGCTAAACTGTTCATCCTCTATTAACCAAAAATTTAACTACAGGTATTATATCTCAGGGAAATTATGAACCCTGAAAAGACTCACATGTACAATATCTGCAGCAGAATTGTTTGTGATGAAAAGCTGAAGAGAAAATATATTCCCACCCATAGGGTAATGTCTGAATGATTTATGGCACATGTAATTAAATCGAATGTTAATGTTCTGTTAAGGAATGATGAAGATGAAGGATTTAAAGAAGCATGGGGATATGTGAATGATGAGATTTAAGTAAACAGACCAAAAAACAGCAATTGCAAATTTTTAAAAATTAAGTCAACATCAGAACCCCCCCAAAATCATCACTTTACAATTAACAGTCAATGTTAGCAACAAATTTTCAGAAATAAAAGGTATCCCTTCTTTGAGTTTGTAATAGATAGCTGTTGAGGAAGAAGAGGGATTTTACTTTGTGAAAGTGCTGGTTTTGGTATTTCTTGGGAAGTTGCAGTCAGGTTAAATGCA
The DNA here is from genome assembly GCA_011680675.1 of Gymnobelideus leadbeateri. NCBI lineage: Eukaryota > Metazoa > Chordata > Mammalia > Diprotodontia > Petauridae > Gymnobelideus > Gymnobelideus leadbeateri. The sequence goes on from WOXC01009488.1 coordinate 35,600, forward strand.
CACACACACACACACACATATATATATATATATATATATATATATATATGTATTTGTATATATACTTACATGCACACATATGTGCACAAACACCCAAATACACAAATATCCAAAGAATGTCCAATACTTCAAAAGAAAAAAAAACATGAAAAGAATATACCTGTTTATAATACCTTATGTATGTATCTGATATCTTGCAAATATAATTCAAAACATTTTAAATTAAGAAGAAAGATAGCAGAAAATTACCTCCATATATCCATTAAAGTAGAAACTGTAGAGAACAACTAAAATGTAGAAAGAATAGCATTGAAGAAATTCATGGGGAAAAATAAGACAAAATGAAATCAGCAACATAAAACTATCTGCAGAAATGTAAAAAATTTAATTAATGTCCAAGTTGAACTTGAGCTTTCTGGGCCACACAATTCCAATTATAACAAAAGTCACTGAGAAGATCAAGCATGATTAATCAATTTATCAGGGATTCCCTAATTAATTGGGTCTAAACTCTTCCTCCCCATCAGGGACCCCTCCTCTTCCATACTAGCTATTTTTTATACATTTATGAGAGTGCTAAAAATATAAGGAGTGTTACAATTTACTGACTGGTCCATTCCAGAAGTGGAGAAATTTTATCTTTGGCTAAGGGAAATGTCTATTAATCATAAATATTTTGTCAACAGGCCTTTCATTGGTTATGAGACCTTTGCCAAATCATGAATCCCAGGTCATCTCATCATGGGCTTTCCAAGATCATAAGATCCTTTCAACAATATCTCAGGACCTTCTATAAGTAATAAGGCCCTGCTATTTGACTAACAGTATCCTAGGGTACAAGAAAGTTATAGGTTTGAAGGAAATGTCTCTAGGGAGTGAAAAGTAATGATTTGTAAGTTGTGGCGGGGTATTGTACCAACAAATAAACCTTATTACAGTGGCAGGGGGTGCAGCAGTTACATTCTTATTACATTCTTTTTTTTTTCTTTTTTGAATTCTTAGTATTTCATTTTTTCTTTATTTATAAAAATAATATTCAACATGTTTATAAAACTGTGATTTCCAAATTCTTCCTCATCCTCCCTTCCTTGGTCCCTCATTAAGAAGGCAAGCAATTTGATATAGGTTATACCTGTGTAGTCATGCAAAACATATTTACTTGTTAGTCATATTGTAAAAGCAAAAGTAGACTGAGAAAAATAAAAAGAAAGTTAAAAAAAACAGAAAATAAAAATGTATTCTTTGATTTAGATACTATCAGTTCTTTATCTGGGGATGGATAACATTTTTATTATAATTCCATCCTTCAGAGTTGTCTTGGATCATTATATTACTTAGAATAGCTAAATCATTCACACATGATCTTCTTACAATATTGCTGTTACTTTGTACACAGAACATTTCACTTCGGATCAGCTCATGTAAGTCTTTTCAGATTTTTCTGAGAGGATCCTGTTCATCATTTCTTATAGCACAACAGTATTCATCACAATTGTATACCACAATTTGTTTAGTCATTCTCAAATTGATGGACATCCTCCCAGTTACCACCAGAAAAGAGGGGCTATAAATATTTCCATACATATAGGCCCTTTTCCTTTTTTTTTTCTTTTTGGATACAGACCTAGTAGTGGCACTTCTAGGGAAAAAATGTATGCATGAACTTATAGCCCTTTGGGCACAGCTCCAAATTGTTCCAAAGAATGTTTGAACACTTGTTTCTATTAAAAACACTAGAGAGCAGAGGTATCAGTGGAGTTTCCTTAAAATTATAATCAGCATCCATCTAAAGTCATAGGCAAGCTTATATGTAATGGAAACAAGCTAGAAGCATTTCCAATAAGATCAGGGATGAAACAAAGATGTCCATTATCACCACTACTATTCAATGTTGTACTAGAAATGTTAGCTTTAGCAGTAAGAGAAGAAAAAAAATTGAAGGAATTAGAATAGGCAATGAAGAAACAAAGCTATCATTCTTTGCAGATGATATGTTAGCATACTTAGAGAATCCATGACAATCAACTAAAAAAAGTACTTGAGGGGCAGCTAGGTGGCACAGTGAGTAAGAGCGCCAGCCTCAGAGTTGGGATGACCCGGGATCGAATCCAGCCTCAGAAAATGAGCACCCACACATAAATAATGACTAGCCGTGTAACCTTGAGCAAGTTACTTAAACCCAATTGCTTTAAAAAAATTGAAATAATGAACAACTTTAGCAAAGTTAAATATATCCACGTATATCATTGACATTGCTATATATTATTAACAAAGTCCAACAGCAAGAGAAAGTCTACAGATAATAAAAATAATGACAATAATAATTAGCATTTACATAGTGCTTCAAGATTTTCAAAGAATTTTATAAATGTTATCTCATTTGATCTGTATACATATTGGCTATGTGACCCTGGATGAGTAACATAACATGTCCTCTAAGCAATTCGCAAAAGCTACAAGATATAGAGACAGCCCCTAGTGTCACAATTTAGGGCTGTGTGGTTTATAATGTGCTTTCCCTCAAAATCCATGTGAAGTTTATAATGAAAATGTTATCCTTCTTTTACAGAAGAAATAAAAATGCAGAGTAACAGAATCAGGGACTATGTAATCCAGGCCTGATTCCAGGGCCAATGTTTTATTTCCACTGCCTCTTACAGGAGTACAAATATTGAAAAGAAATGTTTATTAAATCAGATAGGTGAAGTCTTAAACTGATAACAAGCCAATTGGAAGCTCAATGGGAATGTGGAATAGTTGGTAACACACCTACTTATCAATACCAAGCGCATAATGGACCATTGTTGTGTTCCTGCCACATTAAAGTTTCAGCACAGGAAAACATTTGTTCACTAACTTTCATCTTTTGAAAGGAAATCTAATTAATTTTTTATTGCTGCATTCATTCCACAGATGTAATATTTGTTTAACTTTATGCAATAGGCAGCCCTAACAATAGGACTGTCATTCTGCTCTGTAAGTAGGGCATACATAATTTTGCACCTCATGAATACTCTGAAAAGGGACAAACAAAAGATCTGAACAAATACTACTCTAAAAGACTCAGATTGATCAATTGTTTTATTTTTTTCTACTTGATTCTTTAATCACATGGGAAGCCTTATTCTCCTTTGAGACTGGTTCTTTTTTTTTTTTTTTAGCTTGTTTCCTTCTCACAGATTATGAGGAGATAAAAAAAGCACTGCAGTTGTAATTAGAAAAGTGTATTCAGATGGATTTAGAAGACCTGGGTTTGATTCTTATTCAGCTTCATTTTACCAATATAACCTTGAGCATGCTCTGCATTTCAGTTAACCTTAAAAATGAAGTACTTCAGACTAGTCAGATGGAAGTACCGAGGCAGCTAGATTGCACAATAAATACAACATTGAGTCTGGCATCAGGAAGACCTGAATTCAAATCCCACCTCAGAAAGTTGATCCTGCAAAAGTCACTTAACTTTTGTTTGTCTCTGTTTTCTTAAAAGTAAAATGGGTAAAATAGCAGTCTCTACCACCCAAGGTTGTTGTGAAGATCAAATGGTCTAATATTTGCAATGTGGTTCCTGATAGGTATTTCTATTCTATATTTGCACTCATGTAAGAAGCAATGGAAAGAACATTGATCCTGGAATCAAGCCTGGCTTACATAGTCCCCATTCTGTTATTCTGCTACTCTATTTCTTCTGTAAAAGAAGGATCACATGTGCATTCTAAAGTTCATGTGGATTTTGAGAGAAAGCACATTATAAGTAATGAAGCCCTAAATGAATACTCTAGGGACTTTCTCTATAGCTTTGAAAGTTTTATAGAGCACAAGAGGTTAAGTTACTTGTCCAGGGTCACATTGTCAGTGTGTGTGAGGTCTAAATATATAAACATTTCCTTTGATTATTTCAATCATCTCTTTTAATACCAAAATCCTCTGAGTCCATGATCCAATATCATATGTTGGAGTACAGACTTTGCCATGTATTGGATATGTGATGTTATGTGAATCAATTAATTCCTCAGTTTTGAAAAATAGAGGGTAATATTTTTGGCCTAAGTGCCTCACAGAGCTGTGTGTGTGTGTGTGTGTGTGTGTACACACACACACACATACTCATATATATATGGAGAGACAGAGACAGAGACAGAGACACACACACACAGAGAGAGAGAGAGAGAGAGAGAGAGAGAGAGAGAGAGAGAGAGAGAGAGAGAGAGATCTGGTACAACGGAAGGAGCATGCATTGGAGTTATATGATCTGGTTTTAAATCCTGACTGTACCACTTTCTAGGTATGGGGCAAACCATTTACTCTGTATGCATCCCAATTACCTTATCTCTACTGTAAACTGGCTGTCTCCTATCATTCTACCACTATCCCCACTCTAAATGTATGATCCAATGTTTAAAAAAAATACTCTGTAAAGTACTTTGTAATGTACCATAAAGTACCATATAAGTTAACTATATCAAATATACACACATATGTGTGTACATATATACATGCTTTTACATATATATATATACATACTGTGTTTCATATATATTATTTATGATAAATTGAACCATTTTAATGTTTGTGGAATAGAGATAGAAATATCAGAGTGGCAACAATCCAAAACAATTCCATTCCATGGGGCTCAGGATATGTAAGACTCTATTATATTAAAAGGTAAGCAATTACTGATGCCCTAGGTTTCCCTTGTGTTTGAACTACTTGTCCCCTCTGTGCTGGGGCAGAAAATCAAAGGGAGTTCACTTGGTTTCCATTTATGTCCTCAATAAATAATTGTTATAAACACCTGTAACAGCATGTTATGTGGAATCTCTAAATTAATCCCTCTGGTCAAATTGACCTGAAACAAAAAGCAATAAAGAGCCAGAAGAGGTAAAGAAGGATCACATTCTTGCATAAATCCTACATAGGGGGATTGCTAGGTATTCTCTTGCAGGTGGGTTAGGAGAGAGGAGAATTTTCTGAATGAGCAATGAGGAAAAATACTTGAAAATTCTATATTACATCAAAGATTCATCTACCCCCACAGGAGTATACTCAAATTTGCAAGATGAATTATTACTGTAAATCCACATCTTTTGTGTTTTTTAATACTGTGTTCAAAAGCACTCCTTTTTCTTAATGTAAAGAATGCCAGGTCCTATGTAAGGCTTTTCCCTTAGTATTTCAACTCCTTTCTGGGTTCTAAGAACTTTTCTTTGAAGTTCCCTTCACTCCACCTTCCCAGCTGAGAACCTTGTCAAATATTTGATGGAAAAGATTGAAATAATTTGCTGAGATCTCGCTCTTCTTCCATGCTCCTCATGATGCATCACTTTTTCATAAGCCTTCCTCCACTATATAGTCTATGATCACTGTCTAACATATAAAGGTAAAGAAGTAGAAAGAAGTAACCTTCAAACTCTCCCTTTCTATTGTCTTTCTGCAGCCTACAAACATGACCTTCATGAGCTTCAATCATTAAAAAAACGTTCAGCTATGCCTGCTAGCTATTATTCTATTGCAATCCTCCTTTTTAATGGCTAAACTCTGTCTACAATTGATGCCTCAACTTCCTTTCTTCTCAGTATCTTACCTCTGTAGTGTGAATTCAGACTTCATCATTCAGCCAAAATTCTTCTCTCCAAAGCTACCAATAAGATCTTAATTGCCAAATCATTTCTTCAGTATGAATCCTTATACTTTCTGTAGCCTTTCTATTGATCTTTTCTCCTCTCTAGGTTTCATGACTTTGGTCTTTCATGATTCTGTTTCCTACCTGTCTGACCACACCTTTTCAATCTTTTTTTTTCTTTTTTTCTGAATCTTCTTCTGTATTGTTTCCAATAACTGTCGGGATTCCTCAAAGCTCAGTCCTAGACCATCTTTTCTTCTTGATCTAGATTATTTAAAGAGTGATCTCATTATCTCCCATTTATTAAATTGTCATCTCTAGGAAACTTGGAACACTAATGCATTGTTGGTGGAGTTGTAAACCAATCCAAGCATTCTGGAGAGCAATTTGGAACTATGTCTGAATTGTCAGTCAGGTTCCCATAGTGCTAGCTCCTACACAAGGCCCCTCAGGGGGCCCCAGAAACCACCTGTGAAGCTATGACTGTTGTGAAGCCTCACCCTGTGCCTGCCATCCTTGTAACCAAGACAAGATCTGCCCTGTTACCTTGCACCCTGCCCCACCTTTAGTTTGCATCTCTATGTAGCAACTGTTGCCTTGCTAACTACTGTTTGTTTCAGGAAGTATTTTACTGTATAAAAGCTTGCTTGACAGGCTGCTCAGGCTGCTTTCCCTTGGTCTTTACCTGGGAGACAGTCTCAGGCCGGCTAATTAACACTCTTCAAATTCCAATAGGCTTTGCTGTCCTGTATTTTTCTTGGCCATCCATTACATGTCCAAAGGGCTAAAAAGCTATGCATACCCTTTGACCCAGCAAACAATGCTAGGTTTATCTCCCAAAGATATTCAAAAAAATGTAAAAGGACCTATATGTACAAAAATATTTTTAGCAGCTCTTTATGTGGCGATTAAGAATTGGAAATCGGGGGCAGAGCCAAGATGGCAGAGTAGAAACAGCTCATCCAAGCCACTCTGCCCCCAGATTCCCCCCAAACTATGTAAAAGGGGACTCTGAACAACTTCTGGATCCCCAGCACCCACAGAACGACACAGAGAAGCTAACCTCACACTGAGGACAGCCCAGCAGCCCTGCAGGAAGGACCAGCGCAGCACTCTGGGAGCCGGCAGCGTGCAACGCGCAGAGCTCAGGAAGTAGAGCCGAGTGGAGCCCAGGTACCCCTGAGCCAAGGTTTTAGCCCCAGGGTGGCAGGGCCAGGAGCCGGCTGGAGGAACCCCAGAACACCAGCAGCTGTGGCGACTCCAGAATTATCAACATAGACATGCCTAGGACAAAGTAAGAGGTTAGTGTCCTATGGACTTTGGGACCTGTATTTGGGGGAATGTGTCAGCTCCCTCCCCTGGGGGCTAGAAGCCACTGAGGAGTCACCCCATTTTGTAGTTTTCAGAGGCAGCTCCAGCTCCCGGCCTGCAATTAATTGTAGGGAGATCCAGTGATCAGTCTTGGGGGGGTAATCACTCTTGCTTTAACCTCCCTGGATCTGGATTGTGATCTAGGGTGGAAGTCGTGGGTGGGTTTACAGATTGCCAGAAATGGAAGTTGCCCCCCACACGTTCGGGACAAAAATTCCTCTAGCTGGCCTTAAAGCCATAGTGTGGCAACAAGCCCAAAAGTCAAGTAATTAAGTGGCAACATGCCAAGGCAAAGGAAACAGAAAAATGCAACCCTATACTCCTATTTTGGGGGCATAGAGCAGGAAAAGGACAGTGAGGTCAGAAGTCCTGCTCCAAAAGCCCCAGGGGAAAACATGAGCTGGTTGCAGGCCATAGAGGACCTTAAGAAGGACTTTAAAAATCAAATAAGAGAAGTGGAGGAAAAATTGGAAAGAGAAATGAGAAGGATACAGGAAAAGTATGAAATGAGAGTCAACAGCCTGACTGAGGAAAACAACACCTTAAAAAATAGACTAACTCAAATGGCAAAGGAGGCCCTAAAGGGCAATGAGGAGAAGAATGCCTTAAAAAGTCGAATTTGCCAGATGGAAAAAGAATCTCAAAAGTTCACTGAGGAGATTCATTCCTTCAGAGCTAGACTGGAGCAAATGGAAGCTTTATGAGAAATCAAGATGCTGTTAAGCAGATCCAAACAAACGAAAGATTAGAAGTCAATGTGAAATATCTCATGGAAAAAACCACTGACCTGGAAAATAGATCCAGGAGAGACAATTTAAAAATTATTGGACTACCTGAAAGCCATGATCAAAGAAAGAACCTAGAAATCACCCTTCAAGAAATTCTCAAGGAAAATTGCCCTGATGTTTTAGATCCAGAGGGCAAAATAGAGGTTGAAAGAATCCACAGATCACCTCCTGAAAAAGATCCCAAAAAGAAAACTCCCAAGAATATTATAGCCAGGTTCCAGAATCCCCAGATCAAGGAGAAAATAATACAAGCAGCCAGGAAGAAACAATTTCAATATTGTGGAAACACAATCAGAATAGCCCAGGACCTGGCAGCTTCTACACTGAGGGATCTAAGGGCATGGAATATGATATTCCAGAGGGCAAAAGAACTGGGAATGAACCCAAGGGTCACCTACCAGCAAAACTGAGTATTTTGTTTCAGGGGAAAATATGGTCATTCAGTGGAATAGAGGACTTTCAAGCATTCTTGAGGAAAAAACCAGAATTGAATAGAAAATTTGACATCCAGACACAAGAAGCAAGAGAAGCCTGAGAAGGTAATCAGGGAAAAGAAATCAAAAGGAACTTATCAAAGTTGAATTATTTACATTCCTATATGGAAAAGCAATAACTGTGACTGCTGATATCTTTCTCACTATGAAAATAATGGAAGAAGGGTGTGTGGTCATATGAATACATATGTGCATGTGTGTGTATATGGATAGAGGGCATAGGTTGAATTTGTTGGGAAGGGAGAATACTCAAGGGATGAAATTATGAGGTGAGAGAGGAAAGTGGCAAGAGGAGATGGGGAAAGACAGGGTAGTGTAAACTATCCCATGCAGAAGAAGCAAGGGGAAGTGGTTGTAAGGGAGGGGGAGAATAGGAAGGGAAAAAAAAGGCAAATACACATTCTCATTGAATTTGTTTCAGGGAGAGAATGACATACATACTAAATGGGATATCTCAACCTGCAGCAGAATAGGGGGAAGGGGGATGAGAGGAGGGATGATTGATCGGGGGGGGGGCATCCTTGGGGGGAGGGGAGGTTGGAAGTACCCACTATAGAAGAGGGACAGGATCATGAAGGGAATGGACCAGGTGGGGGGTGGGATGAGTGGGAGGGAATTATAAGCAGCCTTGTACAATATATCTACTATGATAATGTTTTGCATAGCTAGACATGTACAACATATACTGAATTACTTATCTCCCCAGAGGGAATGAGTGACAAGGGAGGAAGGAAATGGATCTGAAAATCGAGGTCTTAAGATTAAATGTTTCAAATATGTATAAATACTATTATTAATACTCTTTTGCTTATAATTGGGAGATAAGGTGTGCAGGCATTTGGACACAAAAATTCACCTTCCTGTAATGGAAAAGGTGAAGGGGGTATGGGAGAAGGTATGGGAAAGAGCAGATTGGAGGAAGTGATATCTTGCGGGACTGCTATTCTGGGAGGTTGGGTAGGGGAATAACGGGGGGGAAATTATTGTAACTCAAAATCTGGCAGAAATGAATGATGTAAAACAGAAGTTAATAAAGCATTTGTTTAAAAAAAAGAAAAGAAAAAAAAAAGAATTGGAAATCAAAGGCATACCCTTCAATTGGGGAGTGTTAAACAAGCTGCAGTATATGATTGTAATGGAAAGTTACTGTGCTATAAGAAATGAGAAACAGGATGATTTCAGAAAAACCTGGAAAGACTTACATGAACTGATAATGTTGTACACAGTAATAGCAATATTTTTAAGTGGAGAATTGAAAATGACTTAGGTTCTCAGCAATACAATGATCCAAGAAGATCTCAGAGGATTAATGATTAAACCTCCAGAGATAAAACTCCAGAGAAACAATTGGTAATGATTGAATACAGACTGAAGCATGCTATTTTTTACTTTATTTATTTATTTTTTTCTTTTATTTGAGTCTTCTTGCACAAAATGACTTATAAGAAAATGTAAAAAGCTTAAAAAATTAAAGAAGTTGTTATTGATATTCTGTAATTATAATGACCTCCTATAAGATTACCTCTAGCAATCAAATATGTATAAGATACAGATGCCGGGGGGTAAGAGAATTAGGGATACATATTTGACAATATAATTAATATAAAAATAAGAGAACAATCAGAACTTTAAAAAATTGCTCAACAAAGACAAGAATTTTCCACCTCCCTGCCTATGTTAGTGGTAGAAATTAAAATGGAAGTATTATGCAATCTAGAGCAAAGTCATCAAACTTGCTATGCCCAGCTGGCAAAATCTCTAATGGAACCTAAAATTGATTAAAATGTATTTGGGAAATATTTAACAAAATTAATAAAAATTATTATGACATAATTTGTTAATTTTTTAAAGTCAATATACTAAAGTTTCCATTTCAGTTTGACACCAATGATAGAGAAAAGTCTCTTTCCTAGGAATTATCAACAACTTGGCTTCTTGTTGGCAAAACTGGAGGAACAGCCTTATTCCATATCCCAGGCTTTCCCTTTCATTTTCTTCTGAAATGGAAATGATAATATAAATCCTCACATCATATTTATTTGTGTTATGTGTAGGCTTAAATATGTGTAGAAATGAATATGTGTATATGTGTGTATACGTGCATGTATATAAGTATATACCAATATGTATGTGTATCTCTTTTGTTCTGTTTATGATTTCATTGTTATGGAGAGGTCAAATTATGGAAACTCATTCTGTTAACACACATTCATTACCAAAAATTTACAGTTCTAGAGTGTTTTATGTGGGATTTGAGAAGTTAGATGAATTACCCATGATCAAGCTGTGTAATGGCAAGCAAATGAGTACTTAGCAACTTTTTTCAGTGAATTATTTAGCATTTTATTTCAGTTCAAGTGTATTTTAACCTTGCCAGTGATTAGATCAAGCCTTTTTTTAAGAAATAAAACCTGTGAATCCCACAGTGGGAGGGACTTGTAAAAGATAGGAACGGGAAGGATGCAAAATGTGAGTGGAACAGGGAGGAGCTAAAAACCATATAAAAAGCTGAGCACAGCCGAGTCAGAGCAGAGAAGAGAAGGAGAAAACTTGTGATGTTTGGCACTTTGTGTTGTTTTGTGTTTGAGATTCTTTGTATAGAAGTCCTGGGACCTTACTGGAAGCTCTAAAAGGGGATTTTCTTATTTTTTGTTTATGGAAGTCCTGGAGGAGAGTTTCAGAGGTCCTAGGACAATACTGTTGATTTGTGTTGAGCTCTCGGAACTTATTTATGGGTCTGTGTTGAATTCTCAGATTTTGTGAATTTATGTAAATTTCACAGGCAGTCAGTTATTTGATGATGGTGCCAACAACCTGTGCTAATGTTATTTTGTCTCTGTTAAGCTTTGTCTTCCCAGAAACAGAAACTGTGAAGGACTTGAGGTGTACTGATCACAGTGAGCTTTGTTACAGAATGAGAACTGGATGAGGAGCTGAGAGTTGCCTGCCTGTGAATCCAGGTGACAGTTGGGTAGATTCAGGCAAAATCTGGACCCAGGAAGAGGAACCTTGGAATCTGGGAGCCAGCCTCAAGCCAAGATGAAAAGACTTCTCCTTGGGTACTTAGTGCTGACTGAGAAGATCATGATTTATTGTAGCCTAGGGGTGGGAGAACTTTGTACTTTGTACCTTGTACCCCTTAAGGATGATGGAGTTATGGGTGATTCGAAATTAATCTTCAATCAAGAAGAAAGAAGACATTTTGACTGAGAGATTAATACAATGTGACCTAGGGGTGGGAAAACTTTCACCTTTGTACTTTGCATGCCTTCAGGAGGATTGCTTCTTAAGGAAGATTGAGTTAAGGATTTACTGAATGTTATCATATTTTTAAACTATGTGGCCACTTTAGTGATAAATTGTTATGTTATATCATTGTAAATGCTGTACTTTGGTTTCTGTGAATGTTTTGCCTTAGTTTATTGCTGAATAGAGTTCACAATACTATGTGATCAGAACCTTAAAGCTATTCACTGAAGCAATAATGTGGAGAGCTGCTTGTGATTGGCCAATCAGAAAGTAAACCTACTTTGTACTAACTCAACAATCTGCTTTCTCTTTAAAGTTCCATATGTCTTGTGTTTCTTATGATGTTTAGGGGAGACAAAGAATACCAAAAGGTTTTATAGGATACCAAATTTTTGGGTAGGATATATATTTTGTAGGATACCAGATGTATCTAAAATATTCTAAAAACCAGAAAGTTTATTTTTACTATTAGTGTTGTTTTTTCCTCATCTGAAGGGGTTGACAAAATTTCATGATGCTAAATCATCCAAAAGATTGTGATGAATTCTGCTCTGGAGTCCAGAATCGAATGGTAATTTCAGATTCCTATCTTCTTGTGACCTAAATAAGTAAATGCATAAATAAACAAATAATAAATGGATAGATAAATCTATACACAAGGAGATTATAATCATAGCTTTCTTAGGCTTGGTTCAGGGAGTCCTAGGTTCTTACTACTGGACCTTAATTCTATGTCTACATGTCAAAACTCAGTCCTTGGCACCTAAAATTTATGAAGGCAGGGTCTGGGTTCTTTTTGCTTACTTTCTTTTAATGTTTGTTTTATCTACTTGTTGTTTTACTAATACCAAACTATATTAGAACTCTGGGGAAAAAATATTTTCAAAGTTCAGGTTTAGTTCATATCTAGGAATTAGGTTCTGAAGGTACAGTATAGATTAGGTATAGGAGAGCCCATTCATTCCCTCCACAGGAAAAGCTTTCCACAGGAAAAGCTTACCACACACATGCACACGCACACAGACACACACACACATCTACACATACCACACAGTTATGAAGCACTTAATGAGACTTCTGAGTAGCCATTTTAACTTCATCTCAAATTTTCATTGTCTGAACAATTCCATCAAATTTCATATATTTTCATAAGCCAGGGAATGTTTTGGGGTCATCTTCTCATCAGTTGCCATCTTATTTTCCAAGAAGAATTATAATAGCTATTGAAAACTCCTCCAGTTAATCAGTATTGACTAAGGAAGCCAGGGTCTCCTGAACTTTTGTAATAAACAAGGCTACAGTTAGCACTAAAAACATACATCTCAATATTTCTTTTTGTTCTTCTTGGATCAAGGAATGAATCACAAAGCAAAAAGATAAGCTAAAGCTTTGCTACCCATTCTTGGCATCATCTAGTCTTATATAAATGCTTGTTGCCTTGTGGTGGGCAGTATCATTGCTGCACAGGTGAAAGAAGAAGAAATTCTCCTCCTTTCCTTTTATAGGAAGTCCAAGGAATAAATTTAAAGTATTCCCATGTTCAATATGTCTACTAAATCTACTAGGTGGGCTGTTCTTCCTTGTTCAGTGGCCAAAAATCTTTGATTTATGGCTTGAGGTGTTGGAAGAGAGAAAGGCACAAAAACTTTTGTGTTTCCTTTAACCAAGATACATTATCCATGTCAAACTCCATAGGACAAAAGCATAGGCTTTATTGGGAGTACCTCTATTGTACCAATAAAAATGAATATGAAAATAAATCTATATTTTGCCAACAAAGCAAGAGATGTAACTGCCCTTTTCTGTCTTTTTTTTTTTTTTTTTTTTGCTTTTTGAAGGGGGGAAGGTAGGGCAATTGGGGTTAAGTGACTTGCCCAAGGTCACGTGGGTAGTTTTGTGTTAAGTGTCTGAGGCTGGATTTGAGCTCAGGTCCTCCTGACTCCACAGCCAGTGCTCTATTCGCTGTACCATCTAGCCACCCCCATTTCTTTTTTTTTTTCTTATTTGAATACAGATCAGTAATTAGCAAACCTGATAAATTGATACTTTTAGTATGGGGAGTTAACTTGTGGGTGATACTTAATGAACATTCTTTCCTGATTTTGAGAGTCAGACATTATGTGTGTGGAAAGGGAGATTTCCTCAAAAGCAATTTTGAGAAAAGAGATCTGCCAAAATGATTGATCATCATGTTGATGACTAAAACCATGTGAAGAGAAGTCAGGAGACCTGGATTCTGCCAATACTCCACTATATTTTTTTGTGAATTTTGCAGGCAGTGAAGATCCCTGATGGCTGAGAATTACCCATTTGGCAGTCTAACAAAAGGGCTTTACTTTCCCTGACAATATAAAAAGGACAATGGGTTCTTTGATTATTTTGTCTTACTTGTATTTAATTTTTTAATCTTTTGTGTCTTATGCAATTTCTATGATTTTTTAATCTACCCTATATCATAAATTCTTTTAAATTCATTATAATAGTGATGAGCATAAAAATGAAATGATATAAAATGTGACTTTAAAGGTATAGAATGCTTTATATGTTTTATTGTATTTTTTCTTCATGATGCCTATATTTAAAGAATGACTTCAGGTCTTCATCATCCTGAATAAGAGGAGAGAGAGCTATATCTAAGTTAGGGAAATATCTCTTGGAGGACACAAGATATCATTTCACAACCACCATCAATGATGTAAATGATGATGAAGATGATGACTACAATGACAAAAACAATGATGATGATGATGATGGTGATGATTATGGTAACTAGCATTTTTATAACATGGTAAAGTTTGCAAAGTGTGTTCAAAATACTCTCTTGTTTGACTCTCAGGTGCTATTATTCTCCCCATTTTGTGAATGAAAATATTGATACAAACAGAAGTGACTTGACCAGGTTCTTATAGTTAGTATATAAGGTTCCATTTCAACTCAGGTCTTCTTTAAACCAAAGTCAGCATTCTACCCAGTGAGAAACTAAGCTGTTTATAAAACTGTTAATACTAACCATGATTTGAATCAGTATTTATCATATGACATTTCTATTGCAAGAAAAGAACTCTATCAGTTGTTTGGTAATTTCTTAATGTTTTCAATGTCTATTGTCCTTTGATTTTAAATTCTATGCTTATATTTTAGAAAATAATCTTAATATTTGTAGAAAATAATAATATGAATTATTTCAGTATTTGTAACTCAAACCTAGTAAATTCTAAGTCGCATAGTAGGAACTAATTTTTAATTAATTGTATTTCTTTTCCTTGGAAGAGGGTGCCTAGTTTTGTCATTTCATTTCAAAGATAAAGGGAAATCACAGCATGAAAATTCCTTCTGCTGACACATAGCACACATTCATTTGTAACTCATCATCTTAGAGAGGTTTTTACTGGGAAGTTAAATGACTTCTTCAGGGTCACATACCAATCACATATCAAAGGGAGGATTTGAATCTAGTTCTTCCTGCTTCCCAGACTGACCCATTATGCCCTATACCAAATTGCCTCTCTGCTCAATAACATATGTTTATTATTACCATATAACTGATTGATGGAACACAACTTTTACTCCTGCTTAATAAAGTATTATTTCTAAAACCGAATTTCAGGATAGGAAGGCTAATCTCTGTTCATATAAATTTAGTTGATTCTCAAACGATGCACTGGGCTAGTAAGATTTATGTTCATTTGAAGATATATCCATAAAAATGTTCTAGAGTGATTTGAATTCTTGCTAATTTTCCCCGTATTCTGTATATTTTAATACAAATATTATCATCATTCAAATTGAATCTTTCCTTCTTAGAAACTGGAACCCTCCATCCTGCCAGAGAAGGCAGAGAAAGATGTCCTCTGACAGTAAGCAATGAAACCTGCAGGCACTTAGTGATTAGCCACCAAAACAGTGAAGCAAATGCAGCTGCTGCTTGCTCTTGGGGGAGTGATTTACTCTTTTTCTCTGCTTGTAAAATCCAGGCAGCTTCTCTACAAAACACTTTTGGGTACTCCAAGGCTCAGCCCTCCAGTCCTAGCGTACTTCAAAAATGGTTTCCTAGTCACAGTATGACCATTTAAAAAAATGTTTTTGCGTGTCCTCTACAGAAAAGCTATTCACCAGGACATGAGCTCTAATTACCAGTTATACCTTGTGCCATGGATTACAATCTTGCTTACATCCTGATACATCAAGGCTTGCATGTAATTCCATAAGGCTTATATTAAGGGGAAGGCTGTGCTTTATAAGCTGCAGTATAAAATCACTTGCCTTTGTCATTATTCTCTTCTCAATTTTGCCTTTGTTTTCCAGATACAGCAATTTTGAATGTCTCATTGAAGCAGAAATTATGTACTCGTTCTTGGGGCCCAAGTGAATATCATAAATTATAATTCTCTACATAATCTGCATCTGTATTTACTTATTCCTTAAATCTTCATTTTGATGTATTCATAGCATTTTAGATCTGGGAGGGGCTATAAAGGTCATCTTGCCCAACTCCCTCATTTTACTGATAAGTAAACTGAGGCTTAGAAATGTAAACTCCTAAATCCAATATTATAATAGTTAATAAAGAATAGGGGAAACCCAAACCTAGGTACCCTGTCTTTTCTCATAAAATCTTTGTTGCTCTTCTCATAATTTGAGCAAAGTAAAAGATAGAGGATGATATTTTTTTTAGATGGATGAGAGAAACACACATTAAGAAAAGTTTTCTTCTCTTATCTAAGTCACTTCCCCATTGAGGAATTCATTTTTCTTCTAAAAAATACATTCTTAATCTCTAACCCCAACACTAAAAAATTACCATAATCTTTAAAGGGTGGGCAGCCACTGGAATCATTATGCTTGTACTCTTTGCTTCTGCCAGCTATTCCTAGTGATTAATTATATTTGCATATGCAAATTAAAACACTGTGCACTTATTTGCTTAAATATGTTTTTCATTAGGTAAATGAAATGCTTATTGGATATGATACAAGGCTAAAAGCAGAATATTGTCAAAACAAGACCCAGAATGAAATTTATTTTTTTCCCTCCAAAGATGGTGACAGCACTATTTTTTAACTTCCTAGATTAGCATTGACTTCATAAGCTTTAATTGGAAAAAAAAAGACTGGAAATCCTAAGTTTCCTCTCTTACTTGGCTGAGATCTTTTATTATATCATATTTGGAGTCTTTAAAACTGAACTTAAAGATCTTCATCAACAGGTGATTAGCCTCTTGAAGTTAAATGAGTTTTTTAAGGTCATATGAATAATCAATTGCAAAACCACAATTCAAAATCTGGTTTTCTGACTCCAAACTCATTGTTCATTCTATTGTCCATCAGTGTTTCTTCTTATCACTAAATTGAAGCAAACTCATAAAGACATAAATTTAGAAGTGAAAGAGACTCTCTAGTTCAACTTCCCCATTTTATAGATGAGGAAACTGAGACCCAGAGAGGTTAAAATTATTTTTCCAGGTTCAAACAGGTAGTATATGTTAGAAGTCAGATTTCATGCTTATGTCAAGTCAAAAATTCTATTGACCCCATCATGTAGAAAGCAGATAAAATAAGACTTGAAATAAGAACATGACATGTGAGCTTTTTAACAGTAGAAAGATGGATTATGAACCCTGTGGCCCAGTAAGATAATGTCCAAAATATTAAATAAATTACTTGTAAATGCATAACAAATAAAAATGGGCATCATGTAATTTTTAGTTCATATATAGAGCATCCCTTACTGTCCCATGAAAAATTGGACTTTCCCTATCTTTGAGAAAAATGATCAGTTTTGATTTTTCCTGGAAATTTGGAAACAGGAACCAGCATGATGGGACTCTGTGATGAGTCAGTCAGTCTGCCTACAAACATTAGTGGGAGTCTTTTGGAATATATGATGGAGGTAAAAAAGTAGCATCACTGGCAGCAGTTAAAGAGAGGAAATTTGTATGGTAGACTGATGATGGCAATTTGATGTAATGAATGATTTTGCTTACTCAACATCATGCCTATTAAAAGGAACCCTGTGGAGAAGGTTCTTCAACTACATCTCCCTTCCTCTTTTCCCTTAAGGGTGTTGAATTGGTGATATGCTTTAACTCCCAAATTACGTTCCATTTTATCTACACCTATTACCTTACAGGTGGGCATTCTCCTCCTAAGTTTTATGTTATTTAGTTTTGCTATGATATTTTTTATGGCCCTCAAAATCACTTTTCCTTTACATAAATATCCATGATACATAATTACTTATATTATGACATTTTGATTCTATACTTAGGCCTGGACAGCAAAGGGAAATAGAAGTGATTGACTAGTTAGAAATACATAGGACTAAAACAAACAAACAAAAAGTTATAGCTCAGGGAAATGAACCATGTCATGGTGATCAGATTTCAGTATTATATGGAGCTCAGGCACTGTATGTGACCTCTATTTATAGTCTTTCTTTTCAGTTTCTACAAAAGCAGGAAAAAAGTGATCCACACAGAACAATGGGGTGTGTTGGGGTACAATATGTCTCTAAGCTAAAATGAGCTGTTTTTATGAAGATTTAAGCAATCAGATTTTGGAGCCCCACAAAAATCTCTAACTTCTGACCCAAAGGGAGGGGTTATAGAGTAGAGGCAGAGGCCAAAAGAAAAGATATATCTCTGCTTTGCCCAAAAATAATGAGTCCTCATTCATCTTCACTCCACAGTCATAGTCTCTTTAGGGACCCCTAGTGATCATATACACATAAATTTGAATTTGTGTATATAGTTCATCTGAGTTCTTCATTGGAGTTGAAGTATATTTTATTTTACACGTTTTGCAAAGAAATGAATGTGTGGTGTATTCTTCTCTCCCCAGAGAAAAACCTAGATTAAGGAATCATCCAAAGGAGAGTAATTAGTGAGTAATATTTAATCCACTTGTTTTGTTTTTTTAATTTTTTTAACCCATAGTAGATATTCTTGACTGCGCATCACACACATATTATTGTCATGAAAATAAGAAAACAGAGTCAAGTTATAGTATTACAGGATTAAGAGTTGGAAGGTTCTTTAGAATTAATTTCATACAATCTTTTCATTTAAAAGTAAAGAATACAACACCCAAATAGATGAGGAAATTTACCAAAGATCAAAAATTCATGTTTAATGACTTTAAAATCAATGCTACTTGTATTACTCAATGTCGCTTCTACTAGACTGGTAGATTTTATATTTTGTAGATTCATTGTTTATTAAGGTTTTGATAAGGTGTATCAAAATGGTCATGGGATGTTGATGAGGAAAAGATGGGAAAATATATTTGGGATGGCAAATGTTGGTATACTGTCAAACTAAAGGCAAGTCTCCGGTGGTACTCATTAGATCTCCATCTGGGTGTGATACTTTTTAACATTTTGTAAATGACTTGGATGAAGTATCTATAGCTAGTTGGATAGATCAGGATAAAACATGTCTTAATGGCCTGGGGAAAAGCTAAAATAATTAATATTACGTACTGGTGTTTTCTTTCTTTTAATTTATTAGTTTAGTTTTAGTTAACAAGATTAAATCCCATAGTTCCTTGATTTTCAAATTTCCTTTCCCTACCCGCCCCCCCACCGCCCGGACAGCATATGGTCCAGTATAGGATCTGCAAATACATTCATATTAGACATTAGTCCAAATACAATGGTGTATTGT
Organism: Gymnobelideus leadbeateri; assembly: GCA_011680675.1. Taxonomy (NCBI): domain Eukaryota; kingdom Metazoa; phylum Chordata; class Mammalia; order Diprotodontia; family Petauridae; genus Gymnobelideus; species Gymnobelideus leadbeateri. The sequence goes on from WOXC01009488.1 coordinate 54,785, forward strand.
ACTAGGTGGGATAAAAATGGTAAAGAAGAAATAAAACCATCAATGAAAAGAAAAAGATCAATTAGTTTGCTTCCATCAGGATTCAAGCTCAGTTCTTTCTAGTTATATCTCTGGATGTCGCATTTCTCTCCTTCATGAGTTTTTTGGGATTGACTTATATCACTGCATTGCTGAAAAGAATCCAGTCTGTCATAGTTGGTCATCACACATATGTTGTATCTGTGATTGTATACAAATTTCTTCTGATTCTACTCTTCTCGCTCAGCATCAGTTTGTATAAGCCTCTCCAGGTAAATATAAAAACTGTCTCCTCCTTGTTTTTTTTTTTTAATTAAACAAATGATTTATTAATTTCTGGTTTACATCATTCATTTCCACCAGATTATGAGTTAAATTTTTCCCCCATTTTTTCCCTACCCACCACCCCAGAATAGCAGTCCGACTAGATATCCCCTCATCCAATCTGCTCTCTCCCATATCTTCTCCCATACCCCCTTTGACTTTGCCATTAGGGTAAGGTGAATCTCTGGGCCCCAATGCTTGGACATCTTATGAAACATTTAATTTTAAAACTTCGATTTTCAGATCCATTCCCTTTCTCCCTTGTCACCCACTCCCTCTGAGAAGACAAGCAATTCAGTATGTGTTGTACATGTATAGCTATGCAAAACATTACCATAGTAGATATATTGTAAAAGACTGCTTATATTTCCCTCCCACCCATCTCACCTCCCACCTGGTCCGTTACCTACTTTGATCTTGTCCCTCTTTGATAGTGGGTACTTCCAATCTCCCCTTACCCCAGAATGCCCTCCCCTCCATCATCCCCCCTCTCATTCTCCTTTCCCCTACTCAGGAGAGTGAGTGAGGGTAAGATATTCCATTTAGTATGTATGTGATTCTCTCCTTGAGCCAACTTCAAAGAGAATATGCTTTTGCTTTTTTGCCTTCCTGTTCTTCCCCTCCCCTGCAACTACTTCCCCTTGCCTCTTCTACGTGAGATAGTTTACCCTACCCTGTCTCTCTCCATCTCCTCTTGCCACTTTCCTCTCTCACCTCTTGACTTCACCCCTTAAGAATCATCCCTTCCTTGGGGCAGCTAGGTGGTGCAGCAAGCAGAGCACTGGGCCTGGAGTCAGAAGGACCCTAGCTCAGATCCGGCTCCAGACACCCAACACACAAACAAAAACCCAGCTGCATGACCCAGGGCAAGTCACCCAACCCCAATTGCCCTCCAAAAAAAAAAATAATCATCCCTTCCCATCAAATTCAACCTGTGCCCTCTATCCATGTGTACCTGTGAACATATGCCATGTACCCTTCTTCAATTATTTTCATAATGAGAAAGGTTTCATCAAACACAGTTATTGGTTTTCCATGTAGGAATGTAAATAGTCCAACTTTGATAAGTTCCTTTGGATTTCTTTTCCTTGATTACCTTCTCAAGCATCTCTTGCTTCTTGTGGCTGAATGTCAAATTTTCTATTCAACTCTGGTTTTTTCATCAATAATGCTTGAAAGTCCTCTATTCCACTGAATGACCATATTTTCCCCTGAAACAAGATACTCAGTTTTGCTGCGTAGGTGACCCTTGGCTTCAATCCTAGCTCTTTTGCCCTCTGGAATATCATATTCCATGCCCTTCGATCCCTCAGTGTAGAAGCTGCCAGGTCCTGGGCTATTCTCATTGTGTTTCCACAATATTGAAATTGTTTCTTCTTGGCTGCTTGTAGTATTTTCTCCTTGATCTGGGGATTCTGGAACCTGCCTATAATATTCCTGGGAATTTTCTTTTGGGGATCATTTTCAGGAGGTGATCGGTAGATTCTTTCAACCTCTATTTTGCCCTCTGGGTCTAAAACATCAGGGCAATTTTCCTTGAGAATTTCTTTAAAATGATTTCTAGGTTCTTTCTTTGATCATGGCTTTCATGTAGTCCAATAATTTTTAAATTCTCTCTCCTGCATCTATTTTCCAGGTCAATGGTTTTTCCCATGAGATATTTCACATTGCCTTCTATTCTTTCATTTGTTTGGATCTGTTTCATAGTATCTTGATTTCTCATAAAGTCACTAGCTTCCATTTGCTCCAGTCTAACTCTGAAGGAATGAGTCTCCTCAGTGAGCTTTTGAGATTCTTTTTCCATCTGGCAAATTCGACTTTTTTTTTTTTTTTAAAGCAATTGGGGTTAAGTAACTTGCTCAAGGTTACATGGCTAGTCATTATTTATGCGTGGGTGCTCATTTTCTGAGGCCGGATCTGATCTCGGTCATCCAAACTCCGAGGCCGGCGCTCTTACTCACTGCGCCACCTAGCCGCCCCTTTAGGGCAATTGGGGTTAAGTAACTTGCCCAAGGTTACACGGCTAGGTTTTTTGTTTGTGCGGATTAACGTAGCCCGGCTCCGAACTCAGGTCCTTCTGATTCCAGGGCCGGCGCTCTATTCACTGCGCCACCTAGCCGCCCCCAAATTCGACTTTTTAAGGCATTCTTCTCCTCATTGCCTTTCTGAGCCTCTTTTGCCATTTGAGTTAGTCTGTTTTTTAAGGTGTTATTTTCCTCAGTCAGGCTGTTGAATGTCGTTTCATACTTTTCTTGCATCTTTTTCATTTCTCTTCCCAAATTTTCCCCCACTTCTCTTATCTGCTTCTTAAGGTTTTCTATGGCCTGTAGCCAGCTTGTATTTTCATTTGGGGCTTTTGCTGCAAGAGTTCTGACCTCACAGTCCTCCTCCATGCTTTGAGCCTCTTTGCCCCTAAAATAGGAGTCCAATGTTGAACTTTTCTGTTTATTTTGTTTCATTTGCCTAGGCATGTTGCCACTTAATTACTTGATTTTTTGGGCTTGCTGCCACAGTGGGACTCTGCCACCAGACAGGGGAGCTTCCGCCCAAACGTGGGGTCTTCACAACTTCTGCCAGTTGGGTGGCCTCTGTAAAGCGTCCACCCACTCTAGCAAGTTGGATACCCACCCCAAACTTCCCCCCAGACCACAATCCAGATCCAGGCAGTTTAAAGCAAGAGTTATTAACCCCCAGACTGATTGCTGGATCTCCCTGCAATTCACAGACCAGGAACTAGAGCCACTACTGATGCTGCAAAATGGCTTCTGTGCTGCAGTTTCTTCAGCAGCTTTTCGCCCCCAGGGGAGGCAGGCTCGCGTTCCCCAAATACTGGTCCCAAAGCCCATAGGGCACTAACCTCTCACTTTGTCCTAGGCATATCTGTGCTGATAATTCTGGAATCGCCACAATTGCTGTTGTTCTGGGGTCCCTCCAGCCGGCTGAAGGCCAGGCCACCCTGGGGCTAAAACTGTGGACCTGGGCTCGGCTCTGTGTGCTGTGCTGTGGGTTCCCAGAGCTCTGTGCTGCCTGCTCTCAGAGTGCTGTGCTGGCCGCTCCCTGCAGGGCTGCTGGGCTGTCCTCTGCAGGAGGTTAGCTTCTTTGTGCCATTCTGTGGGTGCTGTGGCTCCAGAAGTTGTTTGGAGTCCCCTTTCACATTATTTGAAATTTGTGTGGGGCAGAGCACATTGGAAATGCTGTTTCTACTCTGCCATCTTGGCTCAGCCCCCTCCACCTCCTTTCTTATAGCACAATAACATTCCATTACATTCATATACCACAACTTGTTTAGCCATTCCCCAATTGATGGGCACCCCTTTAATTTCCAATTCATTGCAACCAACATACTGGTATTTTCAAGTAATTTTGTACTTGGATCAATTAAACCATTTATATGAATAGATATCCTTTTGGATAGACTGTATCTCATCATACCAAGTCATCTTGTGTGATGAACATAACATTTTTAGTTGCCAGTAGAAGGAAAACAAAAGTCTTCAGATCTAATAGCTTTCTAGCTGGCCATTTTCAGTTCTGTCTTTGATTTGACTTAATCTAATAAATAAATGATAGAATAAATGACTGAAACTGCAAATAGCAAAAGTGTGGGACCTTCTAGAAAAGAAAAAAAGAAACAATAACACTTAAAGATAACACAGTCTCAATACCAGCAAAATATATTCATATTACATCGAGAAGATGCTTAGCAACAATTTAAGAATTCTAGGGTTCTCAGAACATGACAAAAAAAAAAAAAACCTTGGGGGCGTCTAGGTGGTACAGTGAGTAGAGCACCAGCCCTGGAGTTAGAAGAACCTGAGTTCAGATCTGCCCTCAGACACTTAACACACAAACAAAATAAAACCCAGCTGTGTGACTTTGGGCAAGTTACTTGACCCCAATTGCCCTCCAAAAAGCAAAACAAACAAACAAACAAACAAAAACAAACAACAACAACAAAAAAACCTTGAAATCTACAATGCAAGATATAACACAAGAAAATGTCCAGAACTCTTTTCTCAATCTGATTCTGTCCTGACTGGAGCCCGATGGAAATCAGAGTTGAACTGTCCTTTCATCTTCTACCTCTCCTCTCTGCACTGTGCTGCTTTGCTCACTATCACTGCTCAAATGGAGGACTTAGTGGAATTGAATCTGGTGCTCCCTCTGGCCCCAGAATTTCCTCTTCAATTGTGAACAAAAGGCTCACAAAGACTATCATTTTAAATTAGATAATGATGAAAATGATTTTTAGAAATCCTTGAGAACTGTGATTTTTAGGATCTGGTGCAAAGGACGGATTGCATATTGTTGAAGCAGAGGCCCTGAACTATGAAGGCAATTCAGTTAAACCAACACTAGCATCTTTAAAAATGTCTGTGTAGCCTACAATTTCTCTAGGTGGCTTTGAGGTTGTACTGCCAATAGTTTGGGGATTGAAATGTTGTTTGAGGCCCATATATGTGAGTGACCAGCACTTAATAGCCCTGGAGGAAGATGCAGAATGAGATGAAAAGGAAGATGATACAAAACTCTTAAATATGACTGACAAATGATCTGCTCTTGGAATAGTAGCATGGTTCCACAGAAAAAAGGTAAAAACTATCTGAAAACAATGATTATGAAGAAGCTGCTCCTGCTGAAGATTGTGATGATGATGATGGAGACAAGGATGACTCTGAAGATTAAGAAAGTGAATAAAGACCCCTCCAGTGAAGATAACTGTTTTTGATACTTCAGTCCAAAAAATGAACAAAAAGTAAACCACAATGGAAAAAATTCAAGCCATGCACACTAAAATCACAGAAGAAGCTTTCAGAAAGGAGAACAAGATGCCCAAGTTTCGCAAAAGACCCATTTCTCTAAAGGATATTAAAACCAACATGCTGTCAAGCATTAGGATAGAGTGGTTCTCTCCCAAAAGTGGAAGGCAAATTTATCAGCTACGTAAAGAATTGCTTCTGGATATATGGTCAGGAGCATATTCAAGATCGCTGGCTGTGGAAGAAATCTCTTTAAGAAAATAAGTTTGTCATTCTTTTGGTGAAACCAAGATGGTGGAGAGAAGCCAGGAAATTGCCTGGATTCTCCCCAGTTTCCTTTGGGAAAATGTTCAATTAAGCCTCTAACCAGATTTTGAAGCTATAGAAACCACAAAAAATGAAGTGAAGCAATTTTCCAGCTTAAGATAGCTTAGAAGGACTTCAGGAAAGGTATATAAAAGGGTAAGAGGTGAGTGCAGCCCAGCACAGACAGTGTCCAGACAAGCAAGTGGGAGACTCTTAGCCACAGCACTGATCAACAACCAAGGCTCAGCAGGCCAGCAATGAGGCCTCCAGCTTTATGACAGAAGAGAAATTGCTAACCCCAGAAGACGAGTACAATAGGCAAGACTAAGACAAGTAATCCCCCAATATAGTGGGCAAGCCATAAGCACCTGAGGCCCTGGTGCAGAAAACAAGTGACCTGCTTCCTACCTCCCAGCATGAGAAGCTTGGGATATTGCCTGTTATGACCTAGGGGCATAGGTCAAATTTAAAAGTCATGGAACAGGCTGAAAAATGAATAAGAAACAGAAGAATGTGCTAATGACAGAAAACAACAATGGCAACAGTGAAGATCAAAACACAAACAAACAAAAAAAAGATCAATATCAAAATGCCTACATGTGAAGTGTCAAAGAAGTATGCTGATTGGTCTCAAGCCCCAAAAGTCTTTTTGGAAGGGCTCAAAATGGATCCTAAAAATCAAGTAACACAGTTAGAAAAAAAAAAAAAACTGGAGAAAGAATGTACAAAGGGTAACTGAAGAAAATAATTTCTTAAAAATTATAATTTGGCAGGTGGAAGCTAATGACTCTACAAGCCATCAAGAATCAGTCCAACAGGGGCAGCTAGGTGGCGCAGTGAGTAGAGCGTCGGCCCTGGAGTCAGAAGGACCTGAGTTCAGATCTGACCTCAGACACTTAACACACACAGAAATAAAAACCTAGCTGTGTGACCTTGGGCAAGTTACTTAATCCCAATTTCCCTCCAAAAAAAAAAAAAAAAGCCAAAGAAAAAAATAAAAAAGAATCAGTCCAACAAAAATCAAATGATTGAAAAAAAGTGAAGAAAAGGTAACAGACTTCATTGGAAAAACAATTGACCCAAAAAATAGATCCAGGAGAGGTTATTTAAACATTATTCTACTACCTGAAATCCATGAACAAAAAAAGAAGCTGGACAGCATCTTTCAAGAAATTGTCAAGGAATACTGCCCTGATATCCCAGAACCAAAGGTGGAAAATAGTCGTTGAAAGAATCCTCTGATCATCTTCTGAATGAGATCCCAATAGAAAAGTCCAAGGAAAATAACCAAATTCCAGAATTATCAGGTCAAGGAAAAAATTCAACAAGCAGCCAGAAAGCAACAATTCGAATATCATAGGCCACTGTCAGGATTACACAGGATTTAGCAGCTTCCATATTGAAAGATAGGAGGGCTTGGATATGACATAACAGAAGAGCAAAGTGCTTGGATTACAACTAAAAATCAACTACCCACCAAAACTGAGCATAACATTTCAGGGGAAAAGATGAACATTCAGTGAAACAGGAAACTTCCAAATGACCTTGATGAAAAAAGAAAATAAAAAACTAGGGCTGGGCAGAAAATTTGATCTTCAAATACAATACTCAAGAGGAACATAAAAAAATTTAAAAATGTTATAAAATAAGATTTAAACTATTTTCCCAACATGGGAATATGATACTTATAAATTTTCAGAACTATATAAGGACAGTTATAAGGGCTGTTAGAAAGAGTATACATAGATAGAAGGTATGGGTATAAGTTGACTTTGATTTAATGATATAAAAAATAATGGGTAAAAAAAGGATTGTATTGGGAGAAGAGGAAAGGGAAAGGTAGAATAGGGTAAATAATATCACATGAAAAGGTACAAAAGACCTGTTACATTAGAAGGAAAGAAGGGAGGGGTGATCATTGTTTGAACCTTATTTTCACAGGGTTTGGCTCAAAGATAGAATAGCATATACACTCAGTTGGGTATAGAAATCCATCTTACCCTATGGGGAAACAGGAGGGGAAAGGGGAAAGAAAAGGTGGGGGTATGAAAGAAGGGAAGGATGATTGAGGGAGTTAGTAGTGGTCAGAAGCAAAATTCTGCCGAAGAGTGGCAGGGTGAAAGGAGAGAAAAAATATGAATGGGGAAAAATAGGATGGAGGAAAATATGCAGTAATCATAATTGTGAATGTGAATAAGATGAACTCTCCCATAAAACAGAAACAGGTAGCAGACTGGATTGAAAAAGAGAATAGTACAGTATGTTGTTTATAAGAAACACATATGAATCTGAAAGTTACACACCGGGTAAAGGTAAAACAAAGGAGAATATTATATTTCAGCTGAAGTGGAAAAAAATAGGGGTAGCAATCCTGATCTCAGACAAAGCAAAAGCAAAAATTAATTAATTAAAAAAGATAACAGAGGAAACTGGATGTTGTTACAAGGTACCAGCACTTCTTAAACTGTGAATTGTGTATGGGGTCAAGAAAAATTTGGTAACAATAAACATTTTCTGAATATGCAATGACCAAAAATTAATTCAAAATCAAAAACTAATGAATCTGAGGTGTTTCTTGCATCACTTGCCCATTTTGCATCACATAACTTCACTGTAGGTTTGGTTCTGAGCATACAATATATGCACTTTGCACTGCACATGTTGTCACAACATGCAACATCAACAAATGCTGCCAGAAACATCATGGCTCAGATTCGAGACCAGCATATAATATGAATTTCAGTGTTTTTACTGTACATACAAAGGTTTCTGCTCTTAAAGAAACATAATAGTTTAATTACAGAAAAGAGGGACTTTTCCTATCATCATTTCTCAGTATGTATCAAATTAGTATATTTTTATTTTATTATGTTTTAATGTTTGGGTTTTTTTTTTGAAAAAAATATCTTCTCTTTATAAAAACATAAGTGTTTAATTGCAGCAAATGAAGAAAAAAGCACTTTACTAATATTTCTCCACCATCACCACTGTGTGTATATATGTGAACAGCAGTTTTTTTAAAATTAAGCACAAACATATGTAATTTCATAAACAAAAGCTAGTATTTATTTGAGAAATGATCATCAATATTTATTTATATTTTGGAAAAATATTTTTCAATTAGGGATAAGTGGCTAAATTTAGACAGAAGAGGTAAAAATACCATTGAAAATGTAGCAGAGTCTTTGCTATCAGGTTGTAGTGCACCTAAATTGACAAGAAAAAAAAATTATGTTGAATAATGTGGCTTTCAAGAGAGTGAAGTTTAAACAGATTATTGAAACTGGAAGATAAAGTTGTTATATTTTTGACTGAGCAGAAACCCGATTTTGTTATCTTTTTTTATAATGATTTATAGCTTTCAAAACTGGGTTGTCAGATTTTTTTTTAAAAACTCAATGATTTAAACATGTTGCTTCAAGGCAAAAATGCAACTTATTTATTAAAGGATAAAGTTGAAAATTTTAATAAAAAGTTAACATCTGGAAGAATAGGGTGGAAAATGCTCTTTTAAAGAAATTCTTATAGTTGCAGATGATTTTGTATTTGAAAATAACCTTCCCAAAGATTTAATTGTTAAAGTTATAATTAATCATCCAAAGAGCCTGGAGATACAGAAGTACTTCACTTCAAATTTTGATACAAAAAAACTAAGTTGGGTCCATAAATGATACTTAATTGAAATCTAAATTGTTAGGCATCTGCCATTAAAAGTTTAAGATGAATTGGCAAAATTATCATTTTAAAACTCAAGTTTCCTTAAAAAATGCTAAATTAATTTGGGATTTGGATTAGGAAAGAATTTCCAACAATTTCTAAAATGGCCCTAAACATATGTATGCATTTTGTACTATGTTTTTATACATTCTCAACACTGAGAATTAAAAAAAAATAAAAATATTGGTCAACTATGAAAGATGTTGAAAATGCCTTACATCCTGCACTATTAATTATTCTGACAAGATTTAATTTTTTATTTAAAAATAAACAAGCACATCTTTCACATTAGTGAGCAAGTTTGTTTTCATCTTTAATAAATGGTAAAATTATATGTATACCAAAGAATTGTTCTAAAATAAATTTCTTTGTGATTTCTTAACAATAAATGTTTGGTTTGTATATCTAGTTCATATACCTACATACTTGGGGTTAGGTAAAACTTTCTTGGTGAAAATTTTTTTTCATAACTGAAGAGGGAAGGGTGATAAGGAGGGGGGGAGGGTAAGTGGTTCTGCCAGGGATACCTCCCTGGCATCCAGTCTGGAAGGAATTCACCAGGCTCAAGCAAACTTTGAAGCTGAAATTGTAAAGTTTATTGTTATGCTGTAGAGAACAGGGGGCTAGATTCTTATGGAAACTGCAAACTCGCAGAGGCCACAGGCATAGTTTTAAGGTGTCAGTTATGCTAACTAGGTAAGTAAGGGTGGGATCAGGGAGGAGTTAAGGAGTGGTCAGTGCTCAAAGGACCATACACTTTTAAGATCAACTGAGCAGGTGTATTGCCCATGATTCACTGGGAAATAGCTCAAGTGGGGCTAACTGGAGGTGTGGTTTTAGGCCTGACACTAAAGAGTGCCCAGTCTGCCTCCCACCAAGGTCATCAGAGACAGTGTGGGTATATAATTGACTAAGGACTTACCCTATAGATAAGGTATTGAAGAATTTATGGTGGGGCTGGCCACTCTAACTAAGGGAGATAACATTTACATAACTTATTGTTTCAAGCAGAGATAAACAGGTCATGAGTTGTTGCTGGGCAGAGTGCTGGAAGGGGGAAGGGGCAGAGTCAATGCTCTGAGGCTGGGGGGGGTGGAAATGTGATCTTACAGACTGCTTTTACAAATTGATTTCACAGACATAGATCCCAAAGCACCCCATTTACAAACTGATGTTACAGATTGATACTACAAACATATATACATCACAAGGACCCCATCAATAACCATGAGTGAAAAAAGTTTAAGAGGCCATTACAATGAAGTAATATCAATGCTAAACATATGTGCATCAAGTGGTAGTCAGATTCTTAGAGAAGTTATGTGAGTTACAGGAAGAAATAGACAGCAAAACTACTATCATGTGACCTCAACCTCTTTCTCTCAGAACTAGATAAATCTAACCACAAATTAAATAAGAAGTTAAGGATGTGAATATAATTTTAGAAAAGTTAGACATGATAGACTTCTAAAAAATTGAATGGGGATAGAAAGGAATATACCTTTTTCTTAGTGTACATGAGTACCAACACAAAAATTAACCATGTATAAGGGTACAGAAACCTCACAATCACATGCATAAATGCAGAAATATTAAATGCATACATTTCAGATCATGATGCAATAAAAATTATGTGTAATAAAGGGCCATGGAAAGATAGACTAAAAATTAAATGGAAACTACATAATCTAATCCTGAAGAATGAGTGGTTCAAGGAAAAAATCATAGAAACAATCAATAACTTCATCCAAAAGAATGATGATAATGAGACAACATGGCAAACCATTTCTTAGGGGAAAGTTTATATCTCAACATGCTTACATAAACAAAATCAAGAAAAAGGAGTTCAATGAATTGGACATAAAACTGAAAAAGCTACAAAAATAACAAATAAAAAATCCCCAATTACATACCAAATTAGAAATTCTAGGGGGTGTAGGCAAGATGGCTGAGTAGAAACAGGACTTCCATGGGCTTCCTGCTTCCACCTGCTCCAATTCATGTAAAAGGTGACTCTGAACAAACTTTGAAGCTACAGAACCCACAAAATTACACAGAGAAACTTACCTCCTGCTGAGGACAGCTCAGCAGGCTGGTAGGAAGCAGCCACCACAGCATGTTGGGAGCAGAGCCCAGCCCTGTATGAGCAAGAGGTTTTAGCCTCAGGGCAGCCACAACCAGCCACTGGCTGGAGGGACTTCAGATCACCAGCAGCTGTGGTGGTTTCCAGAATTATCAACCCATAGATGCTAAGGACAAAGGGAGAAGTCAGTGTAGTGTGGACTTTGTGAACAAGAGTGTGGTCAGGCATATACCCCCTAGAGGAAGAAATGGCTGAGACACCTCAGCCCTGCAGCTGCCATCACATGGCTGCTTCAGAGCTCCTGGTCTGCCGATTCTAGGGGGATCAAGAAAACAGTCTGAGGGGTAATCACTCTTGCTTTTACCTGTCTAGGGTGGAGGAGCTAGGGTGCCTGACCAGTTTGCCAGAATGTGTGGAGGTTTCAGAGAAGGCACCCAACTAATAACTTCAGCAGCTGCAAAAACCCCAGCATTTGGGATAAACCTCCTGTTTCTGGTAGCAGAGTTTAACTGTGGCAAAAAAGCTCAAAAGTCAAATAATTGAGTGGCAACATGAGGAAGCAAAGGAAGCAAAGCAAACAGAGGAGTCTGACTCTGGATTCCTTTCTTGGGGACAAAAAGGATCAGAACATAGAACAGGAGGAAGACAGCAAAGTCAGAACTCCTGCACCAGAAGCTTCTAAGAAAAGAATAAGCTGCTTACAGGCCATAGAGGAGCTTAAAAAGGATTTTGAAAACCAAATAAGAGAAGTGGAGGAAAAATTGGGAAGAGAAATGAGAATAATGCAAGAAAATAATAAAAATGACAGTCAACAACATGACTAAAGAAAATAACACCTTTAAAAAATAGACTAGCCGGTCTCAAAATGGAGGTAAAACAGCCGCCCGGCAGCCCCCAGCCCGACTCCGGCCGCTGTCACTGCTGCCGGGGGGAGGAGGGTCATGATCCAAAGGAGCCTGAGCAGTTGAGAAAACTGTTTATTGGTGGCTTGAGCTTTGAAACTACGGATGATAGTTTAAGAGAACACTTTGAAAAATGGGGCACTCTCACAGATTGTGTGGTGATGAGAGATCCCCAAACAAAACGTTCCAGAGGCTTTGGTTTTGTGACTTATTCTTGTGTAGAAGAGGTAGATGCAGCAATGTGTGCTCGGCCACATAAGGTTGATGGGCGTGTAGTAGAACCAAAGAGAGCTGTTTCTAGAGAGGATTCTGTAAAACCTGGTGCACATCTAACCGTGAAGAAAATTTTCGTTGGTGGTATTAAAGAAGATACAGAAGAATATAATTTAAGAGACTACTTTGAAAAGTATGGCAAGATCGAAACTATAGAAGTTATGGAAGATCGACAAAGTGGAAAGAAAAGAGGATTTGCTTTTGTAACTTTTGATGATCATGGTACAGTTGACAAAATTGTTGTTCAGAAATATCATACTATTAATGGGCATAACTGTGAAGTGAAAAAGGCCCTTTCGAAGCAAGAGATGCAGTCTGCTGGCTCACAAAGAGGTCGTGGAGGTGGCTCAGGCAATTTTATGGGTCAAGGAGGAAATTTTGGAGGTGGTGGAGGAAACTTTGGCCTTGGAGGAAACTTTGGTGGAAGAGGTGGTTATGGTGGTGGTGGTGGCGGCAGCAGAGGCAGTTATGGAGGTGGAGATGGTGGATATAATGGATTTGGTGGTGATGGTGGCAACTATGGAGGTGGTCCTGGCTACAGTAGAAGAGGGGTTTATGGTGGTGGTGGTGGACCTGGATATGGAAACCAAGGTGGTAGATATGGTGGTGGAGGAGGAGGATATGATGGTTACAACGAAGGAGGAAATTTTGGTGGTGGTAACTATGGTGGCAGTGGGAACTATAATGATTTTGGAAATTATAGTGGACAGCAGCAATCAAATTATGGACCCATGAAAGGAGGCAGTTTTGGTGGAAGGAGCTCAGGCAGTCCTTATGGTGGCAGTTATGGATCTGGTGGTGGAAGTGGTGGATATGGTAGCAGAAGGTTCTAAAAACTCAACAGAAGAGGGCTACAGTTCTTAGCAGGAGAGAGAGCGAGGAGTTGTCAGGAAAGCTGCAGGTTACTTTGAGACAGTCGTCCCAAATGCATTAGAGGAACTGTAAAAATCTGCCACAGAAGGAACGATGATCCATAGTCAGAAAAGTTACTGCAGCTTAAACAGGAAACCCTTCTTGTTCAGGACTGTCATAGCCACAGTTTGCAAAAAGTACAGCTATTGATTAATGCAATGTAGTGTCAATTAGATGTACATTCCTGAGGTCTTTTATCTGTTGTAGCTTTGTCTTTTCTTTTTCTTTTCATTACATCAGGTATATTGCCCTATAAATTGTGGTAAGTGGTACCAGGAATAAAAAATTAAGGAATTTTTAACTTTTCAAAAAAAAATAGACTAACTCAAATGGCAAAAGAGGCTCAAAAAGGCAATAAGGAGAAGAATGCCTTAAAAAGCCGAATTTGGCAGGTGGAAAAAGAATCACTAAAGCTCACTGAAGAGTCATTCCTTCAGAATTATATTAGAGCAAATGGAAGCTAGTGACTTTATGAGAAATCAAGATTCCATTAAGCAGATCCAAACAAATGAAAAAAAAAAATAGAAGGCAACATGAAATATCTCATTGAAAGAAAACACTGACCTGGAAAATAGATCCAGGAGAGATAATTTAAAAAACTGACTACCTGAAAGCCATGGTCAAAAAAAGAACTTAGAAATCATCCTTCAAGAAATTCTTAAGGAAAATTGTCCTGATGTTTTAGAACTAGAGGGCAAAATAGAAGTTGAAAGCATCCACCAATCACCTCCTGAAAAAGATCCCCAAAAGGAAACTCCTAGGAATATTATAGCTAGGTTCCAGAATTCCCAGATAAAGGACAAAATATTACAAGTGGCCAAGAAGAAACAATTTGAATGTTGTGGAAGCATAATCAGCATAACACAAGATCTGGCAGCTTCTAAACTGAGGGATTGAAGGGCACAGAATATGATATTCTGGAGGTCAAAGGAGCTGGGATTAAAACCAAGAATCACTTACCAAGCAAAACTGAGTATAATGTTTCAGGGGAAAATATGGTCATTCAATAAAATAGAAGATTTTCAAGCATTCTTGATGTAAAAACCAGAGTTGAATAAAAAATTTGACATTCAGATAGAAGAAGCAAGAAAAACATGAGAAGGTAAACAGGAAAAAGAGATCATAAGGAACTTATCAAAGTTGAACTATTTACATTACTACATGGAAAAATGATAATTGTAACTCATGAAACTTTTCTCAGTATGAGAATAGTTGAAGGGAATATAAATGTATATACATATATATGTATACATACATATATGTTTATATAGGAGGGTATATGAGCGTACAAATACATATGTGTGTATATATGTGTATAGGTATACATAGACAGAGGTCACAGGACCAATTGAATAAGAAGTGATGATACTTAAAAGGTGAAATTGAGAGGTGAGAGGAATATAATGAGAGGGGATTGGGAGAGACAGAATAGGGCAAATTATCTCATAGAGAAGAGGTGAGGGAAAACTGTTACAATGTAGGGGAAGAACAGGAAGGCAAAATGCAATGGGTCAACCTTACTCTCATTGAATTTGGCTTAGGGATGGTATGACATACACACTCAATAGGGTATCTCACCCTATAGGAGAGTAGGGGGGAAGAGGATGAGAGGGGGCATGATGGAGGGGGAGGCAGGTTGTGGGGCAGGGACATTAGCAGCACACACTTTTTAAAAGGGACAGGGTCAAAGTAGAGAATAGAACAAGTGGAGGCTGGGATAGGATGGAGGGAATTATAGTCTGTCTTTTACAATCTTTTACAATATATGCACTATGGAAATGTTTTGTGTAGCTACACGTGTATATTGAATTACCTATCTTCCCTTTGGAATTCAATGTTTTAGAATAAAATATTTAAATATATATATATATATACACACATATGACTTTTTTACCTGCACCTGGGAAATAAGATATACAGGAACTGGGGTATAGAGATCCATCTTACCCTACTGGAAAGTCAGAAGGGGGATGGGAGAGGACATAGGAGAGAGCAAATTGGGGGAGTGGGTATACAGTGGGATCACTGTTTTGTGGTGGTGGGTAGGGGAAAGGGGAAAGACAGGGAGACAATTTATAACTCAAAATCAAAAAAATGGGATCTTTTGTATGGTTTCTCTTTGCAATGGAACTGTATGTGAATATTGTACTTGAGTGCCTGAAATATAACGTTGCAACTGAAAATTGTCCAGAAATTCTGAACACAGCAAATGAAGGAACAATGTTGAAAGAATTCACACATTACTTTCAGAAAAAAAAATAAGAAAATGTTATGCTGCAAACTCCAAGACCCTTAATGGTTAAATTTAATAATTCCGGTGACTAACAACAAAATTTTGTATAAAGGAGAAAGACCTTCAACTGTAAATGAAATTAAATTTAAATAAGAAAGGAAAATTATACACACACCAGAGTCTGCAGGATGAAATTAAATGTTTTAAAGAGTAAATGAACTCAAGATACAACCCAATGCAACATACTTTGCCAGCTTTAGCCTGTTTATGAAAAAAAGGTGGACACAATAAAAGTAAGGAGCATTTAATGCATTTCTAGAAAGAAAGACCCACAAAAATTACGTGATTTTCAAATACCCCAGAAACAGAAATAAAAGAAGGATAAAGCAACCAATCATGAGGAAAAAAGCATATAAAAATTAATAGTTTTTTTTTTTTTCTAAAGGCACACAAAGATGAGAGCAGAAAGCAAACAAAAGTAATGATGGAGAAACATATCCAAAATGTCATGAATTAAGCCTTTTAACATTCCAACTGCAAGAGCATTAATGCTTTTGATGTTATTATTATCGTTGTTGTGGGACTAAACTACAAATTTTGAAAGCACATAAAAGGGAGGATGTGGAAAAATATTGAAATAAATGTATGATGTAAGTTAATAAAATCAAAAATTAAAAATGAGGGGGAGGCAACTATATCTCTTAGATCTTCTGCAGGTGATTTGGTGAGGAGGAAATATGAGGTATAAATTATATAGATTAGGTTATAGACAGATAGATATTTTAGATACTATAACAATGATACAGTATCACAATTATGCCTCACTTCAATTCATGAGCAAGTCAAGATATCACTCATTCATTATTTCATTGCTCTTCTTAGCAAAGGACAAACAATAATAACAACATGAGAAAAGAGATTCTATAAAAGGAAATGGGACCTTATAATGGGTATAGTTTTCAGGATTAAGCTACAGGATTTACTTAAAGACATCAATCATCTTGACTCTGGGGAAGAAGAATGAGAGATCCTGAGCCCAACTAATGCCCATAAGAATGGAAGGACATGGAACCAGATAAATGATTTTAAGGCAAATGGGAAAAATGAACCTACTGAGCACAAAGATTAATAATGTATCACATTATTAATAATGTATCATAAGATCAAGGAGATCAAAAAATTCCAACTATAATTTTATATTTTCTTTGTCATCTGTATGAACTGATCATCTAAGTGTGAGGCAAAATAGAAAAAAAAAGTCTGGGAAGAGATCTACAGGGCAGCAACACAGAAAGTGTTTAGAAGATGGAACATAAAATAAGCACCTTAAAGGTTTTAATGATATGAGGAATACGGAGAGTAAATTAAGACTAAATAATTATAAAGATAATGAACCCAGAAAGTAGAAAAGACTAGACTAGACAAAAAGGAAAGTTAAATAGTAAACAGAATGAGGGGGAAATCCTCTTTAGTAAAAAAAAAAAAAAGGCAGGGGGTGACAGGAGAAATAATTTTTTAAAAAAATTTGAAGGAGAGAAAAGGGAGCAGCATTTCCCTTTAACTAAGAGGAGTAAAGGAGAGAAAGAATTAAATAACTCAATCAAAGGAAAGAAGGAAGAAAAATGGAAAGTCCCAAACTTAGAGGAATACATTAAAAATATGATGGTTATTGAGGGTAGAGGGAAAAAAATTGGTGGGAATAATAGGTTTTCCATTAATTAAATTTATCTAAGTAAATCGAAGCAACATGATACTGTTTATAGAGGAAGTAGGAGGTGGGGAATATAATTCAGAAAAAAAATAGAGGAAAAAGCTGAGGCATTCATAAACATAACTCTCATAACTTCAAAAGTGAATGGATTAAAAATTCAAAAAATGAAAAACTGAATTAAGATGCTTCAAAATCTGTTGATTATTTTAAAAGCACATTAAAAAAAAGAAAACAAAGACACACAGAATAAAAATGAGGGACTTTTCACACATACACACAACAATCACACATACATAGTGCTATCGGACAAACTAAAAACAAACATTCAGAATATGAAAATGGATAAACATGGATAAACAAGAAGCTTTTTATTAAACTGAAGGGATCCATAGACAAAATAGCAATATTGATATCAAACATTTTTCAAATATCTTAGCATCTAAACTGATAAAAGAAATAGCAACTGAAGTACATGAAGAAATATACATTAATTCAATACAGAGATGCCAATGTCTCTTTCAGTTTTGGACAATACTAACAGAATGATAAGCAAAAAGAGATCCAGAAAACTGAACAAATTGCAAAATTAGAACTAAAATATTTATGTTTCTCAGCACTTCATGTAACTTTTACCTAAACTGAAAATGTGCTAACACAGAGACATGTTGCACTCAATTGGAAAAAAGGAAGAAATAATAAATGCATCTTTTTAGACTATAATGCAATAAAATAGTGACTAAGGAGTACAAAAATGGATACAGCTCTAAATGGATACATAACAATGAAATGCTAAATAATGAAAGCATCATAAATAACAGAGATAAAGTAAGTAAACAAAAATGATAATGGAAATACAATGTATCAAAATTTCTGGGATGAATCTAATACAATCCTCAGGGGTAAAAACATATTCCTACAAATATACATCAATAAAATTGAAAAGGAAAAAAAAGGTTAATGAAATAAATATATATATATATGAATTTTAAAATTAGAAATTCAACAAATTCAACAAACAATCAAACCTAAAATCAGCACAAAAGGTGATATTCAAAATTAGAAGAAAATAAATTATAAACTAAGAAAAGCATAACAATTATAAATAAAACTTAAAAAACATTTATGTGAAAATTAACAAAGTTGATAAACATTTTCACAAATTTTATTTTTAAACTGTAGAAAAATCAATTCACTATAATAGCAGCTGAATTATGTGTAATTACAAGAAAATCAAAAGAAATAAAAATAATTATCAGAATGTACTATGCATAGTTATATGTTACCAAAAGCAAGAAAACGAAAGAAATAGGATACCTCAAAAATACAAAATAGCTGAACTGAAATAGGAACAAGTAAACACCTTGTATAAGCCAATATCAGTAATATAAATTGAACTGTTTTAAGGAAACTACAAAAGAAAAAATAAAATTATTAATCTTGATTGATTCACTGGAGAAGTCAATCAAACTTTTATAGAATTACTAGGACCAATATTATAAAAATTATTCTTAAAAACTGAGGAAGAAAGCACTTACCAGGGAAGACCAAAGCATAAAGGAAAAATTATAAATGAAAAACATTAATAAACTTCAATTCAATAATTTTAAATAAAATCTTATTAAGCTAGCTATAGCGATTCATCAAAGTAATCATCATATTCAAATTGGATTTATATCAGGATTTCAAGTACAATTCAATATTAGAGAAAAAAATAAAACAAAATACAAAATCCCAAATCATAATAATAAATAGGAGAACATAGGATAGAGGGAAATACATTTACCAATCATGTTGTGAAAAAAAATTGACTCAAGATCCTATGATAAAGACCTCATTTCTTATACAGAACTGAGATAAATTTATAAAAAATAGGAGACATTCCCCAATTGATAATCAAGATACAAACAGTTCTTAGATGAAGTTATCAAAACTATCTATAGTCATACAAAAAGGCAATGTAAATTGCTATTGACTGGAGGGATCCAAATTGAGACAATTCTGAGATACTACTTCATAAGATTAGCTAATAGTACAGAAAAGGAAAATGACAAATGCTGGAGGGAATGTGGGGAAAATGCAACACTCTTGGATTATTGGTGGAGTTGTGAACTGATTCTATCATTCTTTAAAACAACTTGGAGTTATGCCCAAAGTTCTATAAAACCATGGATCCTTTGACCTCACAGTGACCCTTTTAGGTCTATATCCAAAAAGAGATAAAAAGGGTGAATGGATCTATATATACCCAAATATTTATAGCAGCTCTCTTCTGATGGTAAGGAGTTGGTAATTGGGATGATTGATGCTCGTCAATTGGAGAATGACTGAAGAAATTGTGCTATGTGATTTGGGGAATACCATTGCACTATAAGAAATGCTGAGCAGGATGCTCTCAGAAAAATATAGATAGATTTGCATGAGCTGTTGCAAAATAACAGAATGTGGTAAGATGATCAACTGTGAAGGACTTAGCTGTTCTCAGCAACACAATTCTGAAGGACTTTTGATGAAAAATTCTATGCAACTGGAGTCAAAGAATTGATGAAGCCAATATTTTAACTTTATTTTTCTTGAACTTTTTTGGGGGGATGTCTATGTTTTCTTTCACATGACTAATAGGGAAATATGTTTTGCATAATGATACACCTATAACCTGTATCAAATTGCTTACTTTATCAATGAGGGGGGTGGGAAGGGAGGAAGGGAGAGAATTTGGAACTTTAAGTGTTAAAAAATAAATTTTAAAATTGCTTTAAATTTTATTGTTGAAAAATAAAATATTAAATATATACTAAATAAAATACTTTTAAAAGGTAAAAAAATAAAGAACTTAAAGAAAAATTCAGTGCTCATGTCTGGACAATCCAATAGTATAAAAATGACAATGCTATCAAAATTAACATACATTTTTTCATTCTGTCTCATTTAAGTTAAAAGAAGTATCATTTATAGACCTCAACAAAATGGTAAAAATAATTGGAAAATTAAAAGTTCTAGAATGTCTTGGGAAATATGAAAACAGGATGAAAGAGAAATAACTTTATCACACTTCAAGCTATATTATAAAGCTTGAAATGATATATAAATTACCAGAAAGTATTCTCCAAAATATCATCAAATGATTTGAAGAAACAGTTCTCAAATGATTAATTGCAAACTATTAACAACTAAGTGGCATAGTGGATAGAGCACCAGGCTTGGAGTCAGGAAGACTTAAATTCAAATCTGCCCTCAGACACTTACTAGCTATGTGACCCTGGGCAAGTCTTTTAACTGTGTTTGCCTCAGTTTCCTCATCTGTAAAATGAGTTGAAGAAGGAAATAGCAATCTTTGACAAGAAAACCCCACGTGGGATCATGAAGAGTCAGACATGTTTCTGTCCATCCTTCATTCTCAAAGAGGACCAATGACATCCAGAAGGTCATCTCTTGACTTACAAGTGAAATGAATTTAAGTGAGTCAGAGCTATGAAGAGTCATCACCCTCATTTTCTCCTGCAGAGCCATGTGAGTCCAGCGGCAAGCCACAGATCAAGGCTACTGGCATTGGCCCCAGATACATGGGAGATGTTGGTTTTTAAGCTAAAGTCTTTCCCAGGTCTCAGTTTGTCTGAAGTGATACCCATTCAGTAATTAAATGCTACTTAAGAATTGAGGCAAAAGATGGCCTAGATTGAAATTACTGGACAGAAAATATATTAAAAAATATCCCAAGTCACTAAGATTAAGAGAAGTGCAAATCAAAATAACTGAGATTTCATCTCAAACAATATATACTGGCAAAAATGACAAAACATGGAAATAATCTGTGTTGGAGAGGTTTTGGGAATATAGGCATACCAGTGCATTATTGGTACAACTATAGAATGGTATAGCCATTTGAGAAAGAAATACAGAATTATGCAAATAAATTGTCTAAATATTCGTAACTTTTGACAAAGTGATTCTTCTACTAAGGTTATACCCCAAATATTCCACTAACAAGAAATTAACTCCCATATACATCAAAATATTTATGGCAGAACTGGTTCTCATAGTAAAGGACTGGAAACAAAGTAAATGCTCATTGACTGTGAACTAGATAGACAAAGTATGGTGCATTGATACAATGGAATATCACTGTGCCATCAGAAATGATTAATATGAAGACACAGAAAGGACAAATATTTAAATGAATGGATGCAGAAAAAAGTAAGCAGATAAGTATACAATAAGTGTACTGATGACAATAATATAAACAGAAAAATAATTTCCAAAATATAAAAAAGCAGATTACAAAATTAAAAATAAATTTGAATCACAAGAAAAGTCCCACCCGACCTATAACAATGTAGATCCATAAGTATGTTACCCTGTACATTTTTCGGTTTTTTACTAATGTATTGTTAAATTATGCTTGTTGTATTTTAAAAATTATTTGCTATATGGAATGGCTTCCTGAAAGAAATGTCATTTTTTGGTTTCTGTATCTCATATGCAAACAGGACATAATAGAGAATAGATTAGAGATCATCTCAGATGGGAGGCACTTAGGAAAAAAGAATCAGGAAAAGCTTTCTGGAGAAGACAGGATTCCAACTGAGATTTAAAGAAAGCCAGCTGATAGATATGAGAAGAGAAAACACCCCATGTCTTGGGGTCAGGCAGTGAAAATGCACATTCATTATATTATATTGGCATTTTGCTTCATAGTTTCCAGAATGTTTTTATGCACATGTCATTTGATGTTTGCAAAAACTCTGGGAGATAAGTATTGCAGGCATCATTATAGCTGTTTTCTAGGTGAAGAAACAAATATTTAAAGAGAATAGGAGACTGCCTAAGGTAAATAAGCTGACAAGGAACATGGCTGGGATTGTAGCTCTTCTGGGCTCTAGGTCCAGCGTTCTTTCTAGAACTTTGCTCTTCCTTTATAATAAACTGGCATGTATAGAATTGATGTGTCAAACATACTGTCCACACCACTCGCAAGGTTAGCTAAAACTAGGTTAAAATGTAATTAGAAAATATTTAATAAAACAAATAAAATACAATGGAACATGAATAATGTGAATATCAATGTGGATTGCTAAGTCAATAGTTGACCTGAAAGAATCCTTGTATATAGTTTACTGGCCCTGTTTCTATTTGAGTATGATACCACAGGTGAAAAACACATTACATGGGGGGAAAGCTCAATAAAGAAAAGATGAGTAGAGGCTGGCATATTTAAGGAAGATTTTACACATTGTGTAAGTGACTGATCTAATCTAATGTGACAGTACAAACACAATAGATTAAGAATCAAAATTAGAGAATTCAACTACTAGATCATGTATTCTCTAAGTATGTAAGGAGATTTTATTGACCTTTCTTAAGCTCTATTTCCTAATCAATAAAATGGGATTGCCAAAAATGTATATAATACCTTTTTCCAATTTTTTAAAGAAAAGAACATTATAAGCCCTAGATGCTTTAGCAATGTAAGGTACAGCTCTAATATGGAAAATGAGACAGTTGGACTTCATCACCCCTAATGTCTCTTCTAGCTTTAAAATACTCTCTTTCTCAGCCCCATATGGGTTGATTATGGTTCCTGTTGCTCTGAATTGTCTTCCTAAGAAAACTTGACACTGACCTATCAGCAACCCTGGATGGTATGATACTTATTATATTTCTCTAGGGTAAAATTTACTTAGAAATGTATTTCTTAGAATAAATGTACCATCATGGGAAAAGAGAGAGCAAATTTAGTGATCCTATAATGAATTTGCACATATGCATGTGTCAAGTTTGAGGGGGCAAGTGAGATTAACTATATTAGGGTTTTATTGAAAATAAAGAGGGGGGTGGAGCCAAGACGGCAGAGTAGAAACAGCTCATCCAAGCCACTCTGCCCCCAGATTCCCCCCAAACTATGTAAAAGGGGACTCTGAACAACTTCTAGAGTCCCAGCACACACAGAACGACACAGAGAAGATAACCTCCCGCTGAGGACAGCCCAGCAGCCCTGCAGGAAGGACCAGTGCAGCGGTCTGGGACAGGGAGCTGAGCCGAGCAGAGCCCAGGTCCGCGTGAGCCGAGGTTTTAGTCCAAGGGCGGCAGGGCCAGCAGCCTCCTGGAGGAACCCCAGAACACCAGCAGCTGTGGCGACTCCAGAAATATCAACATAGACATGCGTAGGACAAAGTAGTGTCCTATGGACTTTGGGACCAGTATTTGGGGAATGCGTCAGCTTCCTCCCCTGGGGGCTAGAAGCCACTGAGGAGACATGCCATTTTGTAGTTTTCTGAGGCAGCTCCGGCTCCCGGCCTGCAAATTGTAGGGAGATCCAGCGATCAGTCTTGGAGGGTAATCACTCTTGCTTTAACCTCCCTGGATCTGGATTGTGATCTAGGGTGGAAGTCGTGGGTGGGTTTACAGATAGCCAGAAACGGAAGTTGCCCCCAACACATTCAGGATGAAAATTCCTCTAGCTGGCCTTAAAGCCATAGTGTGGCAACAAGCCCAAAAGTCAAGCAATTAAGTGGCAACATGCCAAGGCAAAGGAAACAGAAAAATGCAACCCTAGACTCCTATTTTGGGGGCATAGAGTGGGACAAGGACTGTGAGGTCAGAAGTCCTGCTCCAAAAGCCCCAGGGGAAAACATGAGCTGGTTGCAGGCCATAGAGAACCTTAAGAAGGACTTTAAAAATCAAATAAGAGAAGTGGAGGAAAAATTGGGAAGAGAAATGAGAAGGATGCAGGAAAAGGATGAAATGACGGTCAACAGCCTGACTGAGGAAAACAACACCTTAAAAAATAGACTGACTCAAATGGCAAAGGAGGCCCAAAAGGGCATTGAGGACAAGAATGCCTTAAAAAGTTGAATTTGACAGATGGAAAAAGAATCTCAAAAGTTCACTGAGGAGATTCATTCCTTCAGAGTTAGACTGGAGCAAATGGAAGCTAATGACTTTATGAGAAATCAAGATGCTGTTAAGCAGATCCAAACAAATGAAAGAATAGAAGGCAATGTGAAATATCTCATGGGAAAACCACTGACCTGGAAAATAGATCCAGGAGAGACAATTTAAAAATTATTGGACTACCTGAAAGCCATGATCAAGGAAAGAACCTAGAAATCACCCTTCAAGAAATTCTCAAGGAAAATTGCCCTGATGTTTTAGATCCAGAGGGCAAAATAGAGGTTGAAAGAATCCACAGATCACCTCCTGAAAAAGATCCCAAAAAGAAACCTCCCAGGAATATTATAGCCAGGTTCCAGAATCCCCAGATCAAGGAGAAAATACTCCAAGCAGCCAGGAAGAAACAATTTCAGTATTGTGGAAACACAATCAGAATAGCCCAGGACCTGGCAGCTTCTACACTGAGGGATCTAAGGGCATGGAATATGATATTCCAGAGGGCAAAAGAACTGGGATTGAAGCCAAGGGTCACCTACCCAGCAAAACTGAATATTTTGTTTCAGGGGAAAATATGGTCCTTCAGTGGAATAGAGGACTTTCAAGCATTCTTTTTTTTTTTTTTTAAAGCAATTGGGGTTAAGTAACTTGCTCAGGGTTACACGGCTAGTCATTATTTATGCATGGGTGCTCATTTTCTGAGGCCGGATCTGATCTCGGGTCATCCCAACTCCGAGGCCGGTGCTCTTACTCACTGTGCCACCTAGCCGCCCCTTTAGGGCAATTGGGGTTAAGTAACTTGCCCAAGGTTACACGGCTAGGTTTTTGTTTGTATGGATTAAGTGTCGGAGGCAGGCTCTGAACTCAGGTCCTTCTGATTCCAGCGCCAGCGCTCTATTCACTGCGCCACCTAGCCGCCCCCGACTTTCAAGCATTCTTGAGGAAAAAACCAGAATTGAATAGAAAATTTGACATCCAGACACAAGAAGGAAGAGGTGCCTGAGAAGGTAATCAGGGAAAAGAAATCAAAAGGAACTTATCAAAGTTGAACTATTTACATTCCTATATGGAAAAGCAATAACTGTGACTGATGATATCTTTTCTCACTATGAAAATAATGGAAGAAGGGTGTGTGGTCATATGAATACATATGTGAATGTGTGTGTATATGGTTACAGTTATATATGGATAGAGGGCATAGGTTGAATTTGTTGGGAAGGGAGAATACTCAAGGGATGAAATTATGAGGTGAGAGAGGAAAGTGGCAAGAGAAGATGGGGAGAGACAGGGTAGGGTAAACTATCTCATGTAGAAGAAGCAAGGGGAAGTGGTTACAAGGGAGAGGTAGAATAGGAAGGAAAAAAAAGGCAAAACCACATTCTCATTGAATTTGGTTCAGGGAGAGAATGATATACATACTAAATGGGATATCTCAACCTGCAGCAGAATAGGGGGAAGGGGGGTGAGAGGAGGGATGATGGATGGGGGGGCATCCTTGGGGAAGGGGAGGTTGGAAGTACCCACTATAGAAGAGGGACAGGATCATGTAGGGAATGGACCAGGTGGGGGGTGGGATGAGTGGGAGGGAATTATAAGCAGCCTTGTACAATATATCTACTATGATAATGTTTTGCATAGCTAGACATGTACAACATATACTGAACTACTTATCTCCCCAGAGGGAATGGGTGACAAGGGAGGAAGGAAATGGATCTGGAATTTGAGGTCTTAACATTAAATGTTTCAAATATATATAAATACTATTATTAATACTCTGTTGCTTATAATTGGGAAATAAGATTTGCAGGCATTGGGACACAAAGATTCGCCTTCCTGTAATGGAAAAGTCGAAGGGGGTATGGGAGAAGGTATGGGAGAGAGCAGATTGGAGAAAGTGATATCTTGTGGGGCTGCTATTCTGGGAGGCTGGGTAGGGGAATAACGGGGGGAAAATGATTGTAACTCAAAATCTGGTGGAAATGAATGATGTAAAACAGAAGTTAATAAAGCATTTAAAAAAAAAGAAAATAAAGGGCAAGTTTGTTCTCTCTCTGAGAATAATATACGAAGAATTTAAATATTCCTTTGAGCATGTAACAGAAAATGGTGTGAGTGAACTGGAGGAAAATGATAGATTCAAGCATTTAGAGAGTGGAGAAGATGGAGATATCTCTTTAATATTGAAGCCAATAGCCTTTAAAGGAAAATAGCTTTCACAAATATCTTCAGCAGAAAAACATGTTGGGAACGGCCTTTTGCCATGGCAACTAACCAAGCACTATGCATTGTGTAGAGTGTCTTGTGCCTTCTTTCAGGGCTTCTGACTTAAAGATGCATTGTATGTGACCATGTTTTGCTTTGTTTTTGCTTCCATTTAAGGTCACAGTAGAGATTTTAAGGTTCCAATTTTGCACTGAGCTTACAATCATTAGATTGGAAATCTAAAATAATGCTTAGAGTTTTAAGGTGATAAGGTTAATATTCCCAAATAAGAAACTCAAAGTGAAACAAGGGACATAATATTGTATAAAGACTGCCTTGGTTGAATAGCCAAATATAAGAACTGGGATTTATACCTAGCTAAATTCTAGAAACAACAGGATTTTTGTCCCCTTTAGTAGTATATTAATCCTTCAGAATTACTGTAGAGTAAAAGAAAATGGTTACTTAATTCTGATCCTTTAGACACTCCCAACCTTCAACCTACCCCAGCCCTTGCCATGCAAATATAACCCAAATTAGCTAGAAATACTGAGCACTCACGGCACTATCCTCACCATACTCCCCTCTCCTATACTTCCCTTAATGCCTACACTTGAGAAAAAATTGAAGGCAATCCCCTCTTTCTCTAAGTCATTTTATAATTATTTAGAAGCTGCACGGCATTGTTCATAAAGCTAAATGAATCAGGAGGACCTCATCTAAAAACTTTCCTCAGTTATTTATTAGCTTTGTGACCCTAAGCTAAGGTATTTAACCTCTCTAAATCTCAGTTTCCTCATTTATAGTAACACTTATCTCATGCAGTTCTTGGAGAAGCAAATGAAATCATGTCTAAAACACTTTACAAACTTTAAACCTCTCTTGTTATCAAGAATTATCATCATCAACATCATAATCATTATCATCATCAACTGAGAGATTAAAAGTAATTTAGTCCATTCCCCATTTGGGATAGATATTTGTTTGTGTTTGGTAGTGGTGACTGGCATAAGACATTGATTCACTCAGAAAAATATTCTATTTATTAACATAAAATTGAAAGAAAATTAGTGTGATATGCCAGATGCTTTTGAAGCAGGGGATAATTCTTTGAGAGAAAGAATGTTCAGTACTGTTGTAAGAAAGTGGAGAAAACCTCAGAGCTGAAGATTAAGCTCTCAAACTAGAATCAGTGCTGGCACCATTCATTCAATCAAGGGCAAAAGTTGAGCTTTGGGGAAGAGAGGTTGAATCTTTGAGGGCTGAAAGATTCTCCCCCTGTGACTATTATTCAGAAATTATTGACCTATAATCAAGAGTGACATGAAATTAACTGTTGAGCAATTCATAGAGTGTGCATGTGTTGTTTGTATTGTGTATACCACCTAACACTAAGTAACACTATGAGTACCCAGTCTGTTGCTCTGAAGATATCTAAGGAGCTTGGTTGACAATTCTACCTTTGCTATCTCCCTGCATGTATGGAGACTCTCCATACTTGTCCTAGATCTGTTTATGTATCCACCAAACAAGTCAGTCAGTTCAGAACATGAACCAATTTGATTCTTCTCAACAATCATTTCAAGTAATAGCTCATTAAATATCTTATTCCAAGGTCACTGTTTTATAAAGAAACAACCAAAATGGCAAAAGATACATAAACAAGTTAATACCAAATGTTCTAGTAGTATAAACTTCACCTTTTATTTTATTCTTTCTCCAACCCTCCAAGTAGAGAAAAATATACAAATATGAAGGCATACCTTCTCCCTGACAACAACAATGGCTAGATCATGACTTTCTAGGACTTCCTTATGTACTCTTAAACTTTCTGTGTGTGAGCTTAAGAAAGAAAAACAATCAAGGCTGGGTGCTATTCTATACTACTAATAATTTGAGCTGGATTAACTGTCCCTCTTTGTTTCATTTCCTGCTGGCTTCTCTGATCATGGTACAGATAATTTAGTCACTAGACACAAAGACAGCCTAATGTATAAGGAGAGATTTTTTTTTTTCCTATATCCATCATTCTTCCACTCTCCCTTGGAAAAGTGTCATGTCCAGTGCTATGCTATGCTTCATGTCACCTCTAGGAAAATCTACAGGACATATCCCCAATGTTCTATGCAACATGATGTCTGGGTTTGGGGAAGCAAATTAATCCTCTAACAAAACAATTATATATACTTCTAGATGAATGCAATCCAAATACAAATAGCACCTACTATATATACATTTTGCTAGCTAATAAAAATTATTGTTGTTCAGACATTTTGGTTGCGTTTGACTATTCTTGATCTCATTTAGGGTTTTCATGGCAGAAATATAGTGTTTTTTATTTCCTTGTCTAGTTCATTTTACAGATGAGGAAACTGATGTAAGCAGATTTAAGTTATTTTTCCAAGGTCCCACAGCTATATGAGTATCTGAGGCCAGATTTGAACTTATGAAAATGTCTTCTTGATTTCAGGTCTCTCACTTTATTGATTATATTATCCAGTTTCTTTGGCAATAATAATATAAACACAGAAACAGAAAAAAAGTTCATTTTCTAGGACTCGTTCTAGCAATCTGTGTTTGATTATTTGCATTAATATGTAGTCATCAAAAAGCTTCTTACATAATCAAATCATAGCCTTAAAATTTCAAGACATATCCCAGTCTTCAAAAAGTGGCCCATTTTGTTATTCTTATTTTCCAACCTAAAATATCTCTTATGGAATAAGGGAAGCTTTATTCAATTGGATTTACAGTGAGGAAATTGGGAGTGTATTATGATCCTGAGATTTAAGAACATAATTACAAGCTGCAGTAGACAGTCAAGAATATAAATAAGATGGAAAGAGAGAGGTGAGGTCTATGAGCCATACATTAATATGCTAAGTTAATACACTGTTATATAAAGGAAAGCAGCAGCACAAACTTTACTACATTAAACAATGATGTCTTGCTTCTTCCTGTGGATTTGCAGAGCTCAAAAGATCATAATATGCCCATAAGGCAATATCAAAAAATAATGGCAACAAAATAGCTCTTGTTTGAGCAATATAAAATACCTTCCTTTATTATTAACAGCAGAGAATATTAATGAACTTTCAAAATGAATTGCTTCTCCAGCAATAGCAGACTGTGTCATGTTCCTGTAGGATTCACATTTACATTAAATGGAAAGAACATGGAAAATACAAAGCGCAAGCCCTCACCATGTGCTGAACTAGAATATAATTTATTTGACAGGAATTAAATGAATTGAATACTTTAGAAAGATTTACAGAAACAACAGATTATAAACTTAGCAAGGATCTTAAAGGATATCTTAGGGTATTGAGTAGGAATAATTTCAGTTCAATTCAATAAACATTTACAAAGCACCTACTGTGTGCCAGGCACTGTGCTGTGCTAAGCACTAGGATACAAAAAGAGGCAAAAATAGGCCCTTTCCTCAAGGAGCTTGTAATCTAATAGGAGAAACAGTATGCAAACAAAACTATACAAACTGTATTACATACACACACATATGATAGAAAATAAGAATGGGAAAGTACTGGAATTCAGAGGTATGAGAGAAGGTTTCCTGTGGAAGGTGGCATATTAGTTGGGAGGGCAAGTAGTGGAGGAGGGAGATCCTCCCAGGCATGAGGCACAACCAGGAGAAATACCCAGGAGATAGACCATGTGTTTTGTTCATGAGAAAGCAAGGAAACAAGTGTTACTCAACCAAAGAGTACGTCAGGGAGTAAGGTGAGAGAAGACTGAAAAGGTAGTATGGAGCTAGGTTATAAAAATCTTTGAATATGAAATAGAGAATTCTGTATTGGCTTCTAGAGGCAACAGAAAGCCACTGGAGTGTACTAAGTAGCAGACTGATGTTATCAGACCTGCATTTTAGGAAAATCAGTTCAGTGGTTGAATAGAGAATATATTGAAATAGGGAGTGACTTGAGACAGGCAGACCCAGCAGCAGGCTATTGCAGTAATCCAGGTGTGAGATGATGAGGTCCTACACTAGAGTGATGGTGGTGTCAGAGTGAAGCAGGTGTATTCAGGAGATACCATAAAGATAAAATCTGCAGTCATTGGCAACAGCTTGTTTGTGGGATGTGAGAGAGTGAGGGACCTAGGATGATTCCTAGGTTGTAAGCCTGAGGGAAAGTGAGGAGGATGTTGTTGCTTTATAGAGTAATAAAGACTGGACCTATGATTTCACTGGTGTAAGGAACTTACAGCTATGAAAACTCCCTCTACCAATAGACATTATAAATTTCTCTGCAACTTCACTGATAGATTGAGTTGTTTGTCCAGTGTCATATTTCAGTATGTGTCAGAGGCAGAACTTGAACCCAGTTTATCTGAGCTCTTAGATCTTTACTATGTTATATTAACTCTCTGAACCTTTGCTACTTCTTCCTTAAGACTTTCATTGGGGGCAACTAGGTGGTACAGTGGATAGAGCATTACCCTTAGAGTCAAGGAGAACTGAGTTCAAATCTCCTTCATACATTTACTAGCTGTGTGACCCAAGGAAAGTCAATTAATCCTAAATGCCTTTAAAAAGCCCCTTTTATTAATCACTTATGTTAGATGGGCACCCTGGATGTTATCATTCATTTTACAAATGAGAAAGCTGATTTCCAAGGAATGGAAGTGAATTGTTAAATATAAAAAACAAAACAAAACACAAGACTGTGGCAAAAGTGTCTCAATTGCTGTTATTCAGTGCTACTTTTACTCTGCTATTTTTTGTTTCTCCATTTTCTGGTAATAAGGTGACTAGGATTGAATATATAGAAAGAAAGGTCAAACTGTATGACACACTGAAGACAGTTTAGACTGTACTCCTGACTGAGAATATCAAATTCATTTTCCTAGGCAGACAGAAAAGTGCCAAAGTGGAATAGTCAGAAACTAATCCTGCAGGGAAAACATGGAATGAGAGAGATACTAAATGAACATAGCACTGTATATTTCATATCCAACAACACTTGCATGTGAACTAAGAGATTATTGTAAAAATCCTAACACTACAAAGGATAATACATTGCATATTCGGTTTTCTATTTCCTCTTCAGAGGGATATACAAAAAACAAAATTATAATGATATGGTAAGTAAACTGAATAAAAGTACTCAAACTAAAAATGTAAAGTCAGTCATGCAATGGAATGGAAAGAGCCCTAGAGTAGGAATCCAATGAGAATGGCATTGAGAACTTGCCTCTGATATCACCAGAACCTTGACAAAGCCCAATCTCTCTATACCTAATTTTCCTAATCTGTAAAATAATTCCTATAGCACCTGCCTCCCATGGTCATTATGAGGTCATTACTTCAAATGAGGTAATGTATAACTGTGCTTTATGAAAGTTGCGATACTACATTAATATATGATTTTATAATACTGGGAGAAACATTATTTTTGGACATAAAAAGTAGAGGGAACACGTAAAAATGGGAAATATATAAAGGAAATATGTTAGTTTGACCTATCACTATTTACTACTACAGGTTAATTAATAAAAAAGAATTACCACAATGAGGACAAGCTGTCCAGAAGCTGTTTTAAGCAGAAACCACCTTACCTCCATTCCAGATGAAATGACATGGTAAGAAGATAGTAATATCAATTTAAAACATAAACATTTAAAATCTTGGATGGGGGTGGTACAAGTAAAGGAAAATGGAAAAAAATGAGTCAAAATTTCTATATCAGACTATTTTCATCATTGATGTTAGTAGAATAATTTTATTCGGACTCTAATGTTTAAATCCTTAATGTGTTGTATGTAAAAGCAGAAACATCATTCAAGATGAAGACAGAAATGTTAGCCTGAACCAGATCAAGTAACCACAGAAGAAATTGGTGATGATGTGATACAGTTTCTAAAGTTATGAAGGAATGATTTACAATAAGTCTGAAAGATTGGAAATAGTTACATTGAAAATTATTGTCAATAGCTTCTCTTTCCATAAAATTTATATAAAAATGATTTGTCACATGTTGAAGTTTTTAATGATGACAATTTCAGAACTGAAAGATTATTTTTGTTAATGATTCCTTATAATAAACCACATTTTCATATTCACATGTTTTGCTAAATGGTATACAAAACACAAAAACTGTGTTTGTTGGTGGTCCTTCAGTCTTTCCAGTTTTATGTGATTCTTCATGACTCCATTTGGGGTTTTCTTGGCAAAAATATCAGAGTGGTTTGCCACTTTCTTCTCAAGCTCATTTTACAAATGAGGAAACTGAGGCAAACAAGATTAAGTGACTTTCATAGGGTCTCATAGTTAGTGTCTGAGACCATGTTTGAACCAGCTCCAGACCTGGCATGCTGTCTACTGTGTCATTTAGTGCATTTGCCCAGTTAATACATCATGCAGTCTTAACTGGTATCCTTCTACAAATTGCCCCATATGCATTTTAACATCATACAAGATTCCTTGAAAAATATAAACATAAGTATAGTCAAGTTCAATGATCTTATTATAAGAATCTCAAAAAACACCAGTCTATCAAGTCACACAAGATAAAATAAAAGATTAAGAATGATGAGTGTCTAGGCTAGGACTCCAGTTGACCTGGCAACCCACTATATTATTTCATCATTACGGACATCTTGGATGTGTACTTTAGATGAACAATGGATGAACTTAGACTTGAATATAGGGAAAAGACAGGAATAGGTAGAATTCAGAAAATTTCAAAATTCTCCAATAATTTCAAGCTCTTCCCTGCTCCACAAACACTTGAATGAGACCAATACTATTTCTGTAAAGTCAAAATTGCCTGTGTAAAGAGGAATGGAGAAAAACACAGCAGATATAATTAAGTTTTAGTATAAAATACATAGGTATTTGGGGGGTATGATAAAATATATTATATAAGAAATGTATGTTTGGAAAAAGAAGAGGTCCAGTCTCATAATGAAAGTAAATAATAAAAGAAAGCCCAAATGCTGAACTGATATACACTACATCCTAAAAGACAGAGAAATCCTCCAGTTCATGAAGTAAGCAGAACCAGAAGAATATTGCACATAGTAAAAGCAACATAGTGTGGGGACCAACTTTGATAGACTTAACAATGCAATGATCTAAGACAATTTCTAAAAATAAATGATGGGAAATGTTAGCCACATCCAGAGAAAGAACTATGGAGTTTGAATGCAGATCGAAGCATATTATTTTCTTTTTTGTTGTAGCTTTGTCTTTCTCATGGTTTTCTTTTTTGTTCTGATTCTTCTTTCATAAGATGACTAATGTGGAAATACGTTTAATATGATTATACATGTATAGCTTTTATTAAATTGTATACTATCTTTGGGAGGGAAATGAAGAGGGGAGGAAATTTAGAACTCAAAATCATAATAAAGTAAATATTGAAGACTAAAAATAAATTAATATATTTTAAAAGAAGAAATTATCCAGTTCACTGGGAATATCTTCCCTGAAGATATCCCATAAGGAAATGATAAGGATTGTACCAAATAAGAACATATGGATAGGTTTCCATTCTTATCTACCCACTTCAGTGAGACCATGAATTCAGAGAAGCATTGAGGTAAATAGAGTTTGGTAGATCACATGATGATAGCTGAAATGTATCTCAGGCATCATCTGACTCAACTTATACTTCAAAAGCAAACTATCCTAGATCATGTTTTACAAGTGTCCATTCAGCCTCTGTTTGAATGTCTCCAACAGAGGGGGAGCAGCAGGGCTACTATTTCCCATTGAGTCAGTTACTGAAGAACAACCAGTGGTTACAGGAACTTCCATTCCCTTTCTTGTCCTTCTATTTTCCTTCCTTCGTTTCCATGATGGTCAGCTACTCTCATGAAGGAAGTACCTACCCGTCTCCAATCTTCGTGTCATTTAGTACTAATGCAGGATAAGTTTAAGATATGGAATGACTGAAAATTATAGGAGATGAAAGAGAAAAGGAATAGAAGAAGATAAATTTAATGATCCTTCAAGCCCCTACTACTGAAATTAATTCTCCTAGATATCTCAGTCAAATGTGCAGACACTATTATAGCTTATCATTCTGTAATCAGTCACTGTCCCCTTTTCTTTATACCAGAGGCCTAATTTTGGTTTATAGCATGAAATGATCAGGATATCCTAAGTATGATTTCCCTCTGAAATATAGATGTATCTTATTTTAGACTTTGGTCAATAATGACCACCTATTAACGCATACGTGTTATTTTTCTTTCTTCAGAGAGTTTAATTGCAAAAAGGAAAAAAAAAGTCTGGGTAATGATGTAGAGACCTGCCTTCGGTATGTGGCTGCTTGAAGGCATACCTATTTCAATCAGTACTAGTAGCATTTGAACTGAGTTTGAAAAATTAAATAAGATTCAGATAAAGAGAACAAAGGGAAAAGGAAACATCAAGTTTTGAAGTGTTGAAGAATGCAGCATAGGAAAAAAAGCCTGGAATTCAGAATGGTTATCAGGTTAAGATCATCAAAACTTTGCTCTGGGGTCTCAGAATTTTGTAGGCAATTACAGTACTTATACTTCTACATTTTATAGAAATAACCGAGTTTTACCATATAGTTAAAAATAATTAGTTGAAATAGGAAGCTATTTAATTGTGGCCTGTACCTCAGGAAAGCTCTTCTTCAGTCTTTCCACTCTCTGATTTCTTTGCTTGTGGTGGCCTCCCCAGCAGGAGTTATTCAATGAATCAGGTTCTCTCTTCCTATAAGAACTCGAGTCTTTGACATCAAAGTTATCTTCCAATGTCTTTCTTATCATTTCCAATTAAATATGTCTTTTAAAAACTCAGGGTACTTTTCATTCTGCCTGCCTCAGGCACATTTTTGGTAATTGAGTTGCTCCCCAGAATTGCTAGTTATAGTTCTACTCATGTGTGTAGAAGATAGAGAGTGAACTTTCCTAACTGGGGAGGAAGATTTAGGTTATAAAAGAGTGAGAATTAAAGTTGGATAAATAGGGTGGAATGGGATTCTGGAGTCTTAAAAGTCAAGCAGAAATTGTCTAGAAGTATTAGCTAAAAGGGAACCATTATATGATTCTTCTTTATTCCTTGGGTACAAATTCTTGACCTTTGAAATGATTTTTAAAATGACATACCCAAATGCTAGACTTATGAGTCAGAAGCATTCTAAAGTACAAAACTATTGCTTTGTGAAACTGAATGTTCAACTCTTAAAATGGCATTTTGAAAGAAGTTTGAGTAAAATTAAAGTTAACAAAAAAGAACCTGTAATCCCCAAGAAGGCAATAATAATTAGAAGAATGACTGCCTCTGAAATCTCGGAATTCATTCAGTTCACATTTTTTCTGGTTTATTTTTGCAGGAAGTTTACTAAATGATTTCAGTTGCAGATGGTGGAACTCTTACCATCAGATGGTTGCCATGGTTGTTGCTTCAGACAAAAAAAAGACCCAGTTTTTTTTTTTGTTACCCTCACCCCCAAACACGTTTTTAGATCTTGAAGCAATGTTTAGATCTAAGTAGAGATGGCGCAAGAGAAGATGGTAACTAGGAAACCATCTGGCTTAAATTCAGATTTCCAGATATGGTGAAATATAGTGAGCAATTCCAGAGCAAGATTAATGATTTTTATGATATCATTCTTTCCAGACTCATTTCATCAGATGTGAGATTATTAAAAAAAGGATGGCTGCCATTTACTTGCACGCTTAGCAATCAGAAAAAAATAAATAAATTCATCAGATATTATTAGTGTCCTCCAAGTTACAAAACTTCTCAATGGATAGTTGACATCTACATTCTGCTTTCATGACATTCCACTAAAGGTCTTCTTGCTGACAAGCCATGTAACCCTCTGCATGGTATAGTAAACAGATCTTTTGGAGAAAAAGGGAAGGCAGCCTTGACAAATATTTTCTATCCACAAATTGCAAGGACATTAATTGTGATATGGAATCAGGAAGAGATTTTATTATATATAATTATATATGTATACATAATAAAATTGCTTTCTCCCTAAATTATGTGGATATAAATCAAACTTTTACAGAACCATAGAACATAAATGAATTTCATATAAAATCTCCCAAGGAATCCCCAACAAATATCTTTTTTAGCAATTTAGAAGGAAAGTCAATTTCAGCTACTTGTCACAACACTTTTGTTGCACTGTTTTTATACTTTAAATATGAGTAGAGACAGTGCTAGAATTGGTTCTTTGCAATAATCTGAATGTGTTATCTGCCTGAAGTGTGACTTAAATGATTGAATATTTAATAATTTACATGTTTAATATGCCCTTTCAATTTCTTCTAATTACTTAAAAAATTCTCAAAGGACTTTAGACAAGCCACAATGAATGTCCTTGCAATGTGTGGATAGCAAATATTGTCAAAGTCTGCCTTCCCTTTTGCTCCAAAAAGTTGGTTTGCTACATCATCCAGAGGATGACATGGATTGTTAGCAAGAAGACCTTTAGTGGAATGTCATGAAAGCAGAATGCAGATGTCAACTACCTATTAAGAAGTTTGGTAACTTGGAGGACAGTAATGATATCTGATGAATACACACACACACACACACACACACACACACACACACACTACTCATTGCTCACACAGGCAAAAGAGACTATTGGAAAGATAGTTCTCAGTTTGGCCAATGGGAGAGCAATCCCACTGATATGATGTTGGCAACCAAATGTACAACCACTAATTTCTTAGGGTAGGTTTATGGGTCACAGAGAGGTCACCAGCTGGGAATTTGATATTTGGTTGAAAAGCAACCATTACTGATCATCCATACTGAACCTTTCCCAGCTATCACAAGCTGCATAAGCAAGTCACTTATGTGGTACACATAGCTCCACCAATTCTTTGCTAGAACTCATTCACAGTGTTCTGACCCCATTTGGAATGACATTTTAAAGGAATGTCTATTACCAACTCTTACGTGCATACGTCATTGAAAAGAATAGCCTCACTATACATGTTGGTGAATAGAGGGAAATATTAGATTGTTGTGTTTTATCCACCTGAGTATCTACATTCATCCATCCCACCAATCCAAAAGGTTTTAATGTGTCTGGGATTTTTGTAAACCCTGAGTATTGAAGTATCAATCAGCTGAGGACACAAGTCAGTAACGGTAAAAAAGTACTGGACTTAAGGTCAGAGGATATGATTCAAAATGTTGATTGTCCCATTTACTACCTGTGGGATCCTGGGCAAGTCAATTCATCTTCCTCAACCTCAATTTCCTCAACCTAAAATGAAGTAATATAACTATATGATTTCTTAAGTCCCTACCAGCTCTAAGTGTTTGCTTCTTTACCCCCAGACTAAAGAGCATAATAAAGTGAAACAACGATTACGAAATGGAACAACAATTACAAAATGAAACAACAATTACAAGGTCTGGATTTAAGTCTCAATTCTGATACCACTAAGCTTTTCCATCTTAAGGAGTAATCCCTATCTTGATTCTCCATATATAAAATGAAGAGTTTGAATTAGATGATCTTTCTTTGAACAATTTATTTTATTTCCAATTTAAAATATATTAATTTTCTCACTTACCTTCATTTAAAACACATAAAGCCTTGTAAAAAACATTCAAAGTCAAACAAATGCCCATGTTCATCCTGTCTAAAAACATATGGAGCTTTTCTCTAAAGTTTTAGTTTAGTTTTAAGCTATTAAAGTGCATTAATACTTTTGGAATACCCTATGTCTCTCATTCCTCATTCTGTATCCTGACTTTAAAATCTCAGTAGCAGGAGAATAGTATGCTTCAACCAGATGATCATTAGAATTATTCCCAATTCTTTTTTTTTAACAAATGCTTTATTAACTTCTGGTTTACATCATTCATTTCCACCAGATATTGAGTTACAATTTTTCCCCATTTTTTCCCTATGCACCACCCAGAATAGCAGTCCCACTAGATATCTCCTCATCCAATCTGCTCTCTCCCATATCTTCTCCCATACCCCCTTCGACTTTGCCATTAAGGCAAGGTGAATCTCTGAGCCCCAATGCCTGAACATCTTATCTCCCAGTTACATGCAAAATATTATTAATAATAGTATTTATATACATTTTAAACATTTAATTTTAAGACTTTGAATTTCCGATCCATTACATCTTCCTCCCTTGTCACCCACTCCCTCTGGGAAGATAAGCAATTCAGTATGTGTCGTACATGTGTACCTATGCAAAACATTACCATAGTAGATATATTGTAATAAACTGCTTATATTTCCCTCACACACATCCCACCCCCCCACCTGGTCCATTCCCTACTTTGATCCTGTCCCTCTTCAAAAGTGGGTACTTCCAACATCCCCTCCCCGGAGAATGCCCTCCCTTCCATTACCCCTACCCTCATACCCCTTCCCCTTACTCTCCTGCAGGGTGAGATATCCCATTTAATATGTATGTGATCCTCTCCCTGAGCCAAATTCAGTGAGAATAAGGTTTTGCCTTTTTGCCTCCCTGTTCTTCCCCTCCCCTGCAACCACTCCCCCTTGCCTCTTCTACATGAGATAGTTTGCCATACCCTGTCTCTCCCCATATCCTCTTGTCACTTTCCTCTGTCACCTCACAACTTCACCCCTTATCATCCCTTCTCACCAAATTCAACCTGTGCCCTCTATCCATGTATACCTGTACACATATATAAACATATTCACACATGTATTCATATGTATTCATATGTCCATATACCCTTCTTCAATTATTTTCATAACGAGAAAGGCTTCATCAGACACAGTTACTGTTTTTCCATATAGGAATGTAAATAGTTCAACTTTGATAAGTTCCTTTTGATTTATTTTCCCTGATTACCTTCTCAAGAATCTCTTGCTTCTTGTGTCTGAATGTCAAATTTTCTATTCAACTCTGATTTTTTTCCTCAAGAATGCTTGAAAGTCCTGTATTCCACTGAATGACCATATTTTCCCCTGAAAAAAGATACTCAGTTTTGCTGGGTAGGTGACCCTTGGGTTCATTCCCAGTCCTTTTGCCCTCTGGAATATCATATTCCATGCCCTTCAATCCCTCAGTGTAGAAGCTGCCAGGTCCTGTGCTATTCTGATTGTGTTTCCACAATATTGAAATTGTTTCTTCCTGGCTGCTTGTGGTATTTTCTCCTTGATCTGGGGATTCTGGAACCTGGCTATAATATTCCTGGGAGTTTTCTTTTTGGGATCTTTTTCAGGAGGTGATCTGTGGATTCTTTCAACCTCTATTTTGCCCTCTGGATCTAAAACATCAGGGCAGTTTTCCTTGAGAATTTCTTGAAGGGTGATTTCTAGGTTCTTTCTTTGATCATGGCTTTCAGGTAGTCCAATATTTTTTAAATTGTCTCTCCTGGATCTATTTTCCAGGTCAGTGGTTTTTCCCATGAGATATTTCACATTGCCTTCTAATCTTTCGTTTGTTTGGATCTGCTTAACAGCATCTTGATTTCTCATAAAGTCATTAGCTTCCATTTGCTCCAGTCTAACTTGAAGGAATGAATCTCCTCAGTGAACTTTTGAGATTCTTTTTCCATCTGGCAAATTCGACTTTTTAAGGCATTCTTCTCCTCATTGCCCTTTTGGGCCTCCTTTTCCATTTGAGTTAGTCTATTTTTTAAGGTGTTGTTTTCCTCAGTCAGGCTGTTGACCCTCATTTCATCCTTTTCCTGCATCCTTCTCATTTCTCTTCCCAATTTTTCCTCCACTTCTCTTATCTGCTTCTTAAGGTCCTCTATGGCCTGTAGCCAGTTTGTATTTTCATTTGGGGTTTTTGGTGCAGGAGTACTGACCTCACAGTGCTCCTCCTGTTCCATGCTTTGATTCTCTTTGCCCCCAAAATAGGAGTCTAAAGTTGCATTTTTCTGTTCATTTTGTTTCCTTTGCTTAGGCATACTGCCACTTAATTACTTGATTTTTGGGCTTGTTGACACAGTAGGACTCTGCCACCGGACAGGAGAGCTTCTGTCCCAAACGTGGGGTCTTCACAACTTCCAGATGTTGGGTGGCCTCTGTAAGGCCTCCACCCGCTCTGGCAAATTGGATACCCACTCCAGACCTCCTCCCCCGCAAGACCACAGTCCAGATCTAAGCAGGTTAAAGCAAGAGTGATTAAGCCCTAGACTGATTTCTGGATCTCTCTACAGTTCGCAGACCAGGGGCTGGAGCTGCCAGTGACACTGCAAAATGGCCTCTGTGCTGTGTTTCCTCAGCAGGTTTTTGCCCCCAGGGGAGGAAGCTGACACGTTCTCCAAATACTGGTCCCAAAGTCCATAGGGCACTAACCTCTCACTTTGTGCTAGGCATATCTGTGCTGATAATTATGGAATCGCCACAGCTGCTGGTGTTCTGGGGTCCCTCCAGCCGGCTGCTGGCCCAGCTGTCCTGGGGCTAAAACCGTGGCTCACATGGGCCTGGGCTCGGCTCCCAGAGGGATGTGCTGTTGGTTCCCAGCACACTGTACTGCCTGCTCTCAGAGCACTGTGCTGGCTGCTCCCTGCAGGGCTGCTGGGCTGTCCTCAGCAGGAGGTTAGCTTCTCTGTGTCATTCTGTGGGTGCTGGGGCTCCAGAAATTGTTCAGATTCCCCTTTTACATTGTTTGGAAGTGGTGTGGGGCAGAGCACCTTGGAAGTGCTATTTCTACTCCACCCTCTTGGCTCCTCCCACCTCCCAATTCTAATACTATATAAATCTATGAACTTAGTCTACATATGAATATTCCTAGAAAAAAGTGCTAATCTGAGTATAAGGAAGGTGAAAAAATTTGGAGTATCACTGCAATAATATGTAAAAAGAAAAAAAAAAGCAACTCAGGAAAGGTTCTGTGGAAACTCAGAATTTATCTTATCAAAGCCATCATTTCCCTCTCTTCTTTGGCACATTGGAAGGCAAATTTCCACACTGCCCAAAGTAGTGCTTAGTAAATGTCCATCAAGTTTTTGTTCTTCCACTTTTTGAATGCTGTCTACTTTCCCCTTCAATTACCAAACTACAACCTATCCTAGCCCAACTCAATTCAGTTCTTTTTCCCCTACTTAATAAAATTTTATTTTTTCCAATTACATGTAAATATAATTTTCAAAATTCACTCTTAAAATATTTTGAGTTCCATTTTTTTTCTCTCTCTTATTAAATGATGAGTTATAAGAACTCACCCAGAAGCTGGAGTCTTTATTTTTATCAAAGGCTAGATTATTATAGCCACTGACTGTTGTGTCTTATGTACATAAACTATTCCACTGATTCATCACAGTATTTAGCCAGTACAAAGAAGTTTTGATGATTGTTGCTTTACAATATAGTTTAAGATCTGACAAAGCTAGGCCACCTTTCTTTGATTTTTTTTTTTGTTAATTCCCTTGATATTCTTGACATTTTTTTCTTCCAGATAAATTTTCTTAACTTTCTTTAGTTCTATAAAATAATTTTATGGTAATTTGATTATTATGGCACTGAATTTAATTTAATTTAGGAAGAATTGTCATTTTTATTGTTTATTTATATTTATATTATTTATTTATATTTATTTTATATTAATTATTATATTTATTAGCTCAGCCTACCCAGGAGCAACTGATATTTTCCCAATTTTTTAGATCAGATTTATTTGTGCGAGAAGCATTTTGCTATTGGGTTCATATAGTTCTTCGAATTGTCTTGGTAGGTTCACTCCCAAATATTTTATGTGTTCTATGCTATACCTGAACCTGGATATGATTTCTTAGGGAGTTCATTGAGAACTTGTTGAATCTCTTTTTCTAAGATTGGGTTATTTAAGTACTGTATTTCCTCTAATGTTAATTTGGGCAATTTCTGATTTTGTAAATACTTCACTTAGATTGTCACATTTATTGCCATATAGTTGAGCAAAACAGCTGCTAACTGTTGATTTAATTTCCTCTTCAATGGTGATGAATCCCCCTTTTCAATTTTGTTACTGGTGATTTGCTTTTCTTTTTTTTAAAATCCAATTAATCAAAGGTTGATCTATTTTATTGTTTCTTTGTTTTTGTTTTTGTTTTTTTACATAAATCCAATGCAGTTTAATTTAATAGTTTTCTTAATTTTCAGAATTTCTAATTTGGTGTTTAATTGGGGATTTTTAATTTGTCCTTTTTCTTGATTTTTAGTTGTATACCCAATTTATTGATCTCCTCTTTCTATATTTTATTCATATAAGCATTTGGACATATAAAATTTTCCCTAAGAACTTCTTTGGCTGCATCCCCTAAATTTTGGTGTATTGTCTCATTATTTTCATTCTCTTGGATGAAATTATTTGTTGTTTCTATGATTTTTGTTTGACTCACTCATTCTTTAGGATGAGTTTCTTTAGTTTCCAAATAATTTTAGTCTATCTTTCCATGGCCCTTTATTACATGGAATTTTC
The DNA here is from genome assembly GCA_011680675.1 of Gymnobelideus leadbeateri. Taxonomy (NCBI): domain Eukaryota; kingdom Metazoa; phylum Chordata; class Mammalia; order Diprotodontia; family Petauridae; genus Gymnobelideus; species Gymnobelideus leadbeateri. Next base: position 97,488 of record WOXC01009488.1, read on the forward strand.
TTTCTCATCATGATCTGAAAAAGATGTATTTAATACTTCTGATGTTCTGCATTGGATTATAAGGTTTTCATGCCCTAATACATGGTCAGTCTTTTTGTTTTGTTTTGTTTTGTTTTTGGTGAAATGTGCTGCTGAGAAAAAGTATCATCCTTTCTATTCCCATTAAGTTTTTTCCAAAGATCTGTTATATCTAAATTTTCTAAAATTCTATTCACCTACCTAACTTCTTTCTTATTTATTTTATGGTTAGATTTATCTAGTTCTGAGAAGGGGAAATGAGGATATAATTTTGCTTTCTATTTCATCCTGTAATTCCCTTAACTTGTCCTCTAAGAATCTGGATGCCATACAATTTAGTGTATGTATGTTTAGTATTGATATTGCTTCATTTGTTTATTGTGCCTTTTAACATGATGTAGTTTCCTTCCTTATCTCTTTTAATTAGATTTTTTTTTACTTCTTATGAAGCATAATACATTCTTCTCCAGCCTTTTCCCTTTTCCCTGTGTGTATATCTCTCTGCTCCACTTGTATTTTTTGTAAACAACATATTGTAGGATTGTAGGTTTTAATCCATTCTGTTATCTGCATCCCATTCACATTTATAGTTATGATTAATAACTGTGTCTTTCTCTTCATTCTATGCCCCTATTCATGTTTTTCTCTCTCTTTTCACTCTTCCCTTCCTCACCAGTGTTCAGCTTCTGACCACCATCTCCATCAATCTCCCCTCCATTAAATGAGCCCCTTCATCTTTCCCTAACTACTCCTGCCCTCCCTTTTATCCAACCTCTCCTTTTGCTTTCACATTTATTCTCCTATTTCCCTATAGGTAAGATAGACTTCTATATGCTCAAATGGATATGTATGTTATTCCCTCTTTGAGTCAAATCTAATGAGGTTAAGGTTCAAACAGTGCTTACCCCCCTCTCTTCTTTCCCTCTACTGTAATAGATAGGTCTTTGGCTACTCTTCATGCGATAAAATTTACCCTATTCTGTCTCCCCCTTTCCTTTTCTCCCAGTACTATTCTTCTTTTTACAACTTAATTATTTTTTTTAATATCATCACATCAAAATTAACTTATCCCCTCGCCCTCTGCCCCTTTTAACTGCCTTAATAAAGATACACTTCTCAAAAGTTATTAGTATCATTTTCCCATGTGGGAATATAAACAGTTTAACCTTACTGAAAGACATGCTTTTACCTCCTTTCCTCTTTACCTTTTTATGTTTTTCTTGGGTCTTGTATTTGAAGACCAAATTTTCTGTACATCTCTGGTCTTTTCATCAGGAGTGATTGAAAGATCCCTATTTTACTGAATGTCCAACTTTTCCTCAGAAATAGTATGCTTGATTTTGTTGGGTTGGTTGTAATCCAAGCTCTTTTACTTTCTGGAATATCATTTTCCAACCCCTTGAATCTTTTAATAGAGAAGCTGGTAAATCCTGTGTAATTCTCACCATGGCTTCATGATCTTTAAATTGTTTTTTTCTGGTTGTTTGCAATATTTTCTCCTTGACCTGATAGTTCTGGAATTCAGCTACAATATTCCTTGGAGTTCACTTTTTAAGATCTTTTTCAGAAGGCCATTTGTGGATTCTTTCAGTGAATATTTTATCCTCTGGTCAAGGGATATCAGGTCTGTTTTCCATTATAATTTCTTGAAAGATTTGGCCAGGGTCTTTTTTTTTTTTTAAATCATGGCTTTTGGGTAGTTCAATAATGCTTAAATTATCCCTCCTGGGTCTATTTTCCACATCACTTATATTTCCAATGAGGTTTTTTACATTTTCTTTAATTTTTTATTCTTTTGATATTTTTACTGATTTTTGATGTCTCAGAGTCATTAGATTCCAATTGTTCAATTCAAAACTTTAAGGAATTATTATCTTCAGTTAGTGCTTGTACCTCCTTTTCCATCTGATCAATTCTTCTTTTTAAGATGTGTTTTTTTTTTCACATTTGACCAATTGTATTTTTTAAGGAATTATTTTCTCCAGTCATTTTTTGTCCATTTTCCCAGTTTTTCTTCTTCCTCTCATATTTGAGTTTTAAAATCCTTCTTGAACTCTTCCAAGGAGACTTTTTGAACTTGGGACCAATCCATATACCCTTTTTCAAATTTGAATGTGAGTATATGGGCAATGTTGTCCTCTTCTGGGTTCAAGTATTTTTTGTTTGTTTGTTTGTTTTTTCTTTCTACCACTTTTGCATTTTATTGTGGAACTGAGTTTGTTTCCTTTACATCAAATGGAAGAGGGGATATTGCACACAAATATAGCAGTCCCACTAGATATCCCCTCATCCACTCTGTTCTCTCCCATATCTTCTCCCATATCCCCTTCTAATTTGCCATTAGGGCAAGGTGAATCTCTGAGCCCCAATGCCTGGACATCTTATGAAACATTTAATTATAAAACTTTGATTTTCAGATCCATTCCCTTTCTCCCTTGTCAACCACTCCCTCTGAGAAGATAAGCAATTCAGTATGTGTTGTACATGCATAGCTATGTAAAACATTGCCATAGTAGATATATTGTAAAAGACTAATTATATTTCCCTCCCATCCGTCTCACCTCCCACCTGGTCCATTCCCTATTTTGATCCTGTCCCCCTTTGACAGTGGGTACTTCCAACCTCCCCTCCCCCAAGAATGCCCTTCCCTCCATCACCTCCCCTCTCATCCCCCCTTCCCCTACTCAGGAGAGTGAGTGAGAGTAAGATATTCCATTTAGTATGTATGTGATTCTCTCCTTGAGCCAACTTCAATGAGAATATGCTTTTGCCTTTTGGCCTTCCTGTTCTTCCCCTCCCCTGCAACTACTTCCCCTTGCCTCTTCTACGTGAGATAGTTTACCCTACCCTGTCTCTCTCCATCTCCTCTTGCCACTTTCCTCTCTCACCTTTTGACTTCACCCCTTAAGAAACATCCCTTCCTTGGGGCGGCTAGGTGGTGCAGCTAGCAGAGCACCGGCTCCGGAGCCAGAAGAACCCGAGCTCGTATCCAGCCCCAGACACCCAACACACAAATAAAAACCCAGCCAAGTGACCCTGGGCAAGTCACTCAACCCCAATTCCCCTCCAAAAAAAAAAAAGAATCATCCCTTCCCATCAAATTCAACCTGTGCCCTCTATCCATGTATACCTGTGAACATATGCCATGTACCTTCTTCAATTATTTTCATAATGAGAACAGTTTCATCAAACACAGTTGTTGTTTTTCCATGTAGGAATGTAAATAGTCCAACTTTGATAAGTTCCTTTTTATTTCTGTTCCCTGATTACCTTCTCAAGCATCTCTTGCTTCTTGTGTCTGAATGTCAAATTTTCTCTTCAACTCTGGTTTTTTCAACAAGAATGCTTGAAAGCCCTCTATTCCACTGAATGACCATATTTTCCCCTGAAACAAGATACTCAGTTTTGCTGGGTAGGTGACCCTTGGCTTCAATCCCAGCTCTTTTGCCCTCTGGAATATCATATTCCATGCTCTTCAGTCCCTCAGTGTAGAAGCTGCCAGGTCCTGGGCTATTCTGATTGTGTTTCCACAATATTGAAATTGTTTCTTCCTGGATGCTTGTAGTATTTTCTCCTTGATCTGGGAATTCAGGAACCTGGCTATAATATTCCTAGGGTTTTCTTTTTTGTATCTTTTTCAGGAGGTGATTGGTGGATTCTTTCAACCTCTATTTTGCCCTCTGGTTCTAAAACATCAGGGCAACTTTCCTTGAGAATTTCTTGAAGGATGATTTATAGGTTCTTTCTTTGATCATGGCTTTCAGGTAGTCCAATAATTTTTAAATTCTCTCTCCTGGATCTATTTTCCAGGTCAGTGGTTTTTCCCATTTGTTTTTTCACATTGCCTTTTATTCTTTCATTTGCTTGGATCTGTTTAATAGTATCTTGATTTCTCATAAAGTCGCTAGCTTCCATTTGCTCCAGTCTAACTCTGAAGGAATGAATCTCCTCAGTGAGCTTTTGAGATTCTTTTTCCATCTGGCAAATTCGACTTTTTAAGGCATTCTTCTCCTCATTGCCTTTCTGAGCCTCTTTTGCCATTTGAGTTAGTCTATTTTTAAGGTGTTGTTTTCCTCAGTCAGGCTGTTGAATGTCATTTCATACTTTTCTTGCATCTTTTTAATTTCTCTTCCCAAATTTCCCCCCACTTCTCTTATCTGCTTCTTAAGGTCGTCTATGGCCTGTAGCCATCTTGTATTTTCATTTGGGGCTTTTGGTGCAGGAGTTCTGACCTCACAGTCCTCCTCCATGCTTTGAGCCTCTTTGCCCCTAAAATAGGAGTCCAATGTTGAACTTTTCTGTTTATTTTGTTTCCTTTGCTTAGGCATATTGCCACCTAATTACTTGATTTGGGGGCTTGTTGCCACAGTAGGACTCTGCCACCAGACAGGAGAGCTTCTGTCCCAAACATGGGGTCTTCACAACTTCCGCCAGTTGGGTGGCCTCTGTAAAGCCTCCACCCACTCTGGAAAGTTGGATACCCACCCCAAACCTCCCCCCCAGACCACAATCCAGATCCAGGTAGTTTAAAGCAAGAGTTATTAACCCCCAGACTGATTGCTGGATCTCCCTACAGTTCGCAGACCAGGAGCTAGAGCCACTAGTGACGCTGCAAAATGGCTTCTGTGCAGCTGTTTCTTCAGCAGCTTTTTGCCCCCAGGGGAGGAAGCCAAGCTTTCCCCAAATACTGGTCCCAAATTCCATAGAGCACTAACCTCTTGCTTTGTCCTAGGCATATCTGTGCTGATAATTCTGGAATCGCCACAATTGCTGGTGTTCTGGGGTCCCTCCAGCCGGCTGAAGGCCAGGCCACCCTGGGGCTAAAACTGTGGACCTGGGCTCGGCTCTGTGTGCAGTGCTGTCAGTTCCCAGTGTGCTGTGTTGCCTGCTCTCAGAGCGCTTGCGCTGGCTGCTCCCTGCAGGGCTGCTGGGCTGTCCTCAGCAGGAGATTAGCTTCTCTGTGCCATTCTGTAGGTGCTGTGGCTCCAGAAGTTGTCCAGAGTCCCCTTTCACATTGTTTGAAATTTGTGTGGGGCAGAGCACATTGAAAATGCTGTTTCTACTCAGCCATCTTGGCCCCGCCCTCCTGTTTGTTTGTTTTTGGCTTATCAAGCTTACTTTAATCAATCAAACATATATCATTTACCTAGTTCAGGGGGAAAAGGTCAGCACCCCGAATTTCATAGTATACAGACAGAACTTACAAGACAAACAAACTGATCAAGCAAGACAGGCTTCCAAACTGTCCAACCATTACCTCAATACCAAATCACAGTTACCAGAGAGGGAAGCATCAACATCTGTGTTTTTAAAGCCAAGGGGTTCTCAATGGCTGCCCAGACTCTCATTTGGTCAAATCACACAACACTTCTCAAAGTGAGCCCCAAAGCAAAGCCTCACCTCAGGGATTATATAGCCTTCTCCTGGATCAGAAAATGTAACCACCCTCTTGACCCACTGCCAAATCACACAGCATCAAGTTGTGGGCATTCCTGAAAACCAAGCCTCCTACCACAGGCTCCATGTGACCATATTCAGCCTATTAGGGGCAAAGTATATTTTCAAATCAAGGAAGTTTCTCAGAGTCTCTTAAGCCCATCAAAGGGCTCATGCTTCCGGTAACAGAGTTGGTAGTGCAAATTCATATGACAATCACAATGATCTAATATCCCTGAAAGGCACCTTGTGGCATTAGAATCTTCAAAGAACTGTTCATATCTTTGTAGGGAAAGTTTTACATAACTTGCATTTAAGTGGATTTTTTCCCTTTAGCTAATTTTCTCTTGGCTGTTATACCTATGTTCACAAAAAAAAAAAAAAAAAAAAAAAAGAAACTGGCAAAGGTGATTTCTTCTTTGAGGCTAATATAATGTATGACATTTGTATTTTCTTTTGTTAATCCTTTGTGTATGTCAAGGTGCATTATTATATTTTTTATCCAGATCTGTCATAAAAGTGGAAAACATTGAGGTCCACTGACTTGCTAGGTCATGAAGGTCTTTTGTTAAAATGTAATTTTCCATCGTCACTCCTTGGTGACACATTATTAAGGGAAAAGTATACATGCAAGTAAAGAATGACAACAAAAAATGGGAGAACAATCATGAACTCAGGCAAGGTGTTATTTAAAGCAGGTTGAATAAAGCAGATAAATAGGAAAACTATACTTTGCTGAAAGGTATCACAGGCAAGGAATTAATATTAATATAGCAGTCTGTTATTGTTGGCGGTAGATTTGATGGTGTTTGAAAACATTCATACTGTATCCTATGGAAACAATCTCAAGTCATCCTTGCCTGAAAACTGGGAATATTAATGAGTGACCTGGACTTTCTCAGAGGCAGTTAGGTGGATCAGTGAATAAGCTCTGAGCCAAGGATCAGGAAGATAAGATCAGAGTTCAGATTTGATTTCTGACACTCACTAATTGTGTGACCCTGGGAAAGTTCAGATAAAACTGAGCATTAAATATTAGTTGCTTCTCCCATCCCTTTCTCTTTTTTCTATACTTTTCTGCTTTCAAACTTTGATTATGTACAATAGTAGATTACCTCTACTTTCTTTCCCTCCAAGTTTTATTTCCTTTTTATTCCAAACTTTTATTTTTTACCATCATTAAAATATAACAAAACTACTCCTTGGATCTCCCTCCCTCCCTCTCTCTCTCTCTCTCTCTCTCTCTCTCTCTCTCTCTCTCTCTCTCTCTCTCTCTCTCTCTCTCTCTCTCTTCCTATGACTTCTGTTACTTTTTATTTTTCTGATGGGGACATTTGTTTCATCTCCCTCAGATAGAATGTAAACATTTCATTCTTGGTTGGTATCTTTGGATTACTCATTCACCTTGAGTTATTTTTTTTTGTTGTTGTTTGTTTGGTTTGTTTCTTTGTTTATGTTTTCAGTAGGTGTTTGGTGTATTCCTTCTATTTTCACTCTTCTCTCTAGTTATAATAGAACTACATAGTTTTCTATCCTGATTTTTAAAAAATCCTTCAGGTAGGCTTTTTTTTTAAGTCATAATTTTCAGGTAGACCTGGAAATTATCTCCTTTTGATTCTCTTTTCTAGGTTTGTGGGTCTCTGATGACTTAAATTTTCTCTTATTCTTCCCAGTATTCTACCTCTGCTTTAATACTTTTCATATTGTCTCATATAATACTAATTAGTATTGGCTCAAGGTTTATTCTAATTTTTAAAGAGTTTTCAGGTGGTTAAAGGCTTGTAGAATTAGTATTGAGATGTTAATTTTCCACTTAAATATCCTCCTAGAATTCTTATTTCTTTTCTAATTATTTCCTTCGTGGCTTTTATTTCATGCATAATAGCATCTTTTATCTTTTGAAATGGACTTTATTTTTAGTAGTATTTATTTTTCTCCAATTAAATATAAATACAGTTTTCAATATTCACTTTGATAAGGTTTTTAGTTGCAAAATTTTTTCTCAATCTCTTAGGCTCTCCCTGAGACAACAGGCAAACTGATATAGGCTATACATGTACAATTATATTAACCATATTTTCACACTGGTATTGTTGTGAAAGGAGAATCAGAAAAAAAAAATGGAAAACCAAAAGAAAGAACAAAAAACAAAACAAAGTGAAAAGTAGTATGTTTCAATCTGAATTTCAAACTCCACAGTTCTTTCTGTGAATGTAGTTTGTTTGTTTTCATTTTTAGTCTTTTAGAATACTCATAAATCTTTGTATTGCTGAGAAGTGTCAAGTCTATCAAAGTTGCTCAATACAGTGTTGCTATTACTGTATACAATGTTCTCCTGGTTCTGTTCACTTCACTCAGCATCAGTTCATGTAAACTTTTCCAGGTATTTATGAAATCTGCCTGCTCGTCATTTCTTATAGCACAATAGTATTCCATTACATTCATATATCACAACTAATTCAACAACTATTCAATTGATAGGTATCCCATCAGTTTCTAATTCTTTGTTACCACAAAAAGAGCTGCTATAAATATTTTTGAACATGTGAGTTCTCTTCCATTTTTATGACCTGTTTGGGATACAAAACTAGTAGTGTTATTGCTGGTCCAAAGAGTATGCATAATTTTATAATTTTGGGCGTGGAGTTGCAAATTAGTCTTCAGACTGGATACACCAGTTCCATCAATTCATTAGTGTTCGAGTTTTCTCACATCTTCTTCAACACCCATCATTTACCTATTCTGTTATATTAGCCAATCTGACATCTGTGAGGTACTACTTCAGAGTTGTTCTAATTTACATTTCTCAATCAGTAGTTATTTAGAGCATTTTTTTAATATGACAAGAGATAGTTTTAATTTCTTCATCTGAAAAATTCCTAGGCATAATCTTTGATCATTTATCAGTTGGGGAATGACTTATATTCTTATAAATTTGACTCCGTTCTTGACATATTTTAGAAAGGAGACCTTTATTAAAAACTGTCAGTAAAAAAATATTTCCCAGCTTTCTGCTGTCCTTCTAATATTGGCTGCATTGGCTTTATTTGTGCAAAAGCTTTTAATTTAATATAAACAAAATTACCCATTTTACATTTCACAATGTTCTCTATCTCTTGCTGGGTTATAAATTCCTCCCTTCTCCATAGATTTGACAAGTAAACTATTTCTTGGTCTACTAGTTTGTTTATATTAGCCATATTTATGTCTAAATCATTTTGATCTTACCCAATGTTTATCTTATTTTGGCATTCAGTGTAAGATGTTGGTCTTTCGCTATTTTCTACCATGCTAATTTCAAGTTGTCCCAGCAGTTTTTGTCAAATAGTTCTTACGTGAGAAACTAGATTTATTGGGTTTATCAATCAGCAGATTATTATAGTCAATGATTATTCTATCTGGTATACCTAACTGATTCCACTGACCCACCAGTCTACTTAGTACCAAATAATTTTGATGATTGCTATTTTTATAGTATAGTTTTAGATTTTATATGGCTGGGCCAATTTCCTTTGCATTTCTTTTTCATTAATTCCCTTAATATTCTTGATATTCTATTCTCTTCCAGAAGAATTTTGTTATTTTTTTTCTTAACTCTATAAAATAAATTTTGGTAATTTGATTGATAAGGGACTGAATAAGTAAATTATTTTAGGGAGAATCATAATTTTTATTTTATTATCTCAACCTACCCATGAGTAGTTTTTAGTTTTCACATCATTTAGAGCTGATCTTATTTGTGTGAAAAGTGTTTTGTAATTGTGTTCATGTATTTCCTGGATTTGTCTTGTCAAGTAGACTCCCAAACATTTTATATCATCTTTAATTATTTTAGATGGAATATCTCTTTCTATCTCTTGCGGTTGGGCTTTATTGGTGATATATAGAAATGCTTACAATTTATATGGGTTTATTTTATATCCTGCAACATTGCTAAAGCTGTTAATACTTTCAAGTAGCTTTTTAGTTGATTCTCTAGGATTCACTAAGTATATTATTATATCTACAAATAGTGATAATGTTGTTTCTTCATTGCCTACTCTAATTCTTTCTATTTATTTTTCTTCTTTTATTGCTAAAGCTAACATCTCTAGTAAAATATTGAACAGCAGTGCTGAAAATGGACATCCTTGTTTCACCCCTGATCTTATGGGAAATGCTTCCAGTTTATCATCATTACATATAATGCATACTGATTGTTTTATATGAATGCTACTTATCATTTTAAGGAAAACTCCATTTATTCTTATATTTTCTAGTGTTTTTTTTTTTTAAATAGGACTGGGTGTTGCCTTTTGTCAAAATTTTTTCTGCATCTATTAAGATAATCATATAATTTCTTTTAGTTTTGTTATTGATATGGTCAATTATGCTAATAGTTTTCCTAAGATTGAACCTGCCCTTATTCTTGATATAAATAACACCTGGTCATAGTGTATTACCCTGTTGATGAATTGCTATAATCTCTTTTCTAATATTTTAATTAAAATTTTGCATCAATATGCTTGAGGGAAATTTGTATATAGCTTCCCACATCACCAGTTTTTTGCTTCTATCTACCACTTTCCCTGATCTGCCTTCCCTTATGTCAGCCCTCCCCCCTTCTTTACTTAATCTCCTAACCTCCTACTTCCCTGTCAGGTAAAATAGATTCCTAAATTCAATTGATTGTGTATATTATTCCCTTTTTGAGCCAATACCAATGAGAGTAAGATTCAAGCAATGTCCATCATCCATCCTCCCCTTTTTCCCTCCACTCTAATAGGTCTTTCCCACCACTTCACATGAGATAATTAATTTCATTCTACCTCTCCCTTCATGCTGCATTCCTTTCCTCTTTCTTATCCTTCAAGTTGTTTTTTTTTCCTGTCATTCCCTCTTATTTACCTTATAATGGTATCTTCTATGTATATACCTTCTATCTGTATTGTTAGTGATATAATTTTTAAAAGTTACAAGTATCATCTTCCCACATAGGTAGATAAACTGTTCAGTTCTATTGAATCCATTATGCTTTCTTTTCCCTTTTTACCAGTTTATACTTCTCTTGGGTTTTGATATTGGAGATTTTTTTTTAAATTTACTTCTGGCCATTTCCTTATGAAGGCTTGAATCCTTTTATTTCTTTGAGTGACCATTTTTCCCCTTTATGTGTTATGCTTAATTTTGAAGAGTAAGTGATTCTTAATTGCAGTCTTAGCTCCTTTGCACTCCATAATATCATGTTCTATGATCTCTAATTCTTTTTTTTATGAAAGAAAGCAACTTTTATTAACTTCTGTTTTACATCATTCATTTCTGCCAGATTTTGAGTTACAATCATCCCCCACCCCCTGTTTTTCCCTTACCCACCCTCCCAGAACAGCAATCCCGAAAGACATTGCTTCCTCCAATCTGCTCTCTCCTATATCCTCTCCCACACCCCTTCGACCACTCCATTACAGGAAGGTGAATCTTTTTGTCCCAATGCCTGCACATCTTATCTCCCAATTACAAGCAAAATAGTATTAATAATAGTATTTATATATATTTTAAACATTTAATCTTAAGAGCCTGAATTTCAGATCCATGTCCTTCCTCCCTTGTCACCCATTCCCTCTGGGGAGATAAATAATTCAGTATATGTTGTACATGTCTAGCTATGCAGAACATTATCATAGTAGATATATTGTACAAGGCTGCTTATAATTCTCATCTCACCCCCCCACCTGGTCCATTCCCCAATTGATCCTGTCCCTCTGCCATAGTGGCTACCTCCAACCTCCCCTACCCCCAAGGATGCCCTCCCATCCATCATCCCTCCTCTCCTCCCCCTTCCCCCCATTCTGCTGTAGGTTGAGATGTCCCACCTAGTATGTATGTTATTCTCTCCCTGAACCAAATTCAATGAGAATGTGGTTTCACCTTTTTGCCTTCCTAGTTTTCCCCTCCCCTGCAACCACTTCCCCCTGCTTCCTCTACATGAGATAGTTTACCCTACCCTGTCTCTCCCCATCTTCTGCTGCCACTTTCCTCTCTCACCTCACAACTTCACTCCTTGAGAATCCTCCCTTCCCAACAAATTCAACCTATGCCCTCTATCCATATATAACTGTAACCATATACACACACATTCACATATGTATTCACATGACCATACACCCTTCTTCTATTATTTTCATAGTGAGAAAGATTTCCTTAGTCACGGTTATTGTTTTTCCATATAGGAATGTAAATAGTTCAACTTTGATAAGCTCCTTTTGATTTCTTTTCCCTGATTACCTTCTCAGGCATCTCCTGCTTCTTGTGTCTGGATGTCAAATTTTCTATTCAATTCTGTTTTTTTCCTCAAGAGTGCTTGAAAGTCCTCTATTCCACTGAATGACCATATTTTCCCCTGAAACAAAATACTCAGTTTTGCTGGGTAGGTGACCCTTGGGTTCATTCCCAGCTCTTTTGCCCTCTGGAATATCATATTCCATGCCTTTGATCCCTCAGTGTAGAAGCTGCCAGGTCCTGGGCTATTCTGATTGTGTTTCCACAATATTGAAATTGTTTCTTCCTGGCTGCTTGGAGTATTTTCTCCTTGATCTGGGGATTCTGGAACCTGGCTATAATATTCCTGGGAGTTTTCTTTTTGGGATCTTTTTCAGGAGGTGATCTGTGGATTCTTTCAACCTCTATTTTGCCCTCTGGATCTAAAACATCAGGGCAATTTTCCTTGAGAATTTCTTGAAGGGTGATTTCTACATTCTTTCTTTGATCATGGCTTTCAAGGTAGTCCAATAATTTTTAAATTGTCTCTCCTGGATCAATTTTCCAGGTCAGTGGTTTTTCCCATGAGATATTTCACATTGCCTTCTACTCTTTCATTTATTTGGATCTGATTAACAGCATCTTGATTTCTCATAAAGTCATTAGCTTCCATTTGCTCCAGTCTAACTCTGAAGGAATGAATCTCCTCAGTGAACTTTTGAGATTCTTTTTCCATCTGGCAAATTCGACTTTTTAAGGCATTCTTCTCCTCATTGCCCTTTTGGGCCTCCTTTGCCATTTGAGTTAGTCTATTTTTTAAGGTGTTGTTTTCCTCAGTCAGGCTGTTGACCCTCATTTCATACTTTTCCTGCATCCTTTTCATTTCTCTTCCCAATTTTTCCTCCACTTCTCTTATTTGATTTTTAAAGTCATTCTTAAGGTCCTCTATGGCCTGCAACCTACTCATGTTTTCCCCTGGGGCTTTTGGAGCAGGATTTCTGACCTCACAGCCCTCTTCCCACTCCATGCTTCAACCCTCCTTGCCCCCAAAGTAGGAGTCTAGGGATGCATTTTTCTGTTTAATTTGTTTCCTTTGCCTTGGCATGTTGCCACTTATTTACTTGACTTTTGGGCTTGTTGCCACATTATGCCTCTGGTGCCAGATAGGGGAATTTTAGTCCTGAACATGTGGAAGGGCAACTTCCATTTCTGGCAAGCTGGAAACCCACCGACAACCTCCACCCCAGATCACAATCCAGATCCAGGGAGGTTAAAGCAAGAGCGATTACCCCCCAAGACTGATCGCTGGATCTCCCTACAGTTCATAGGCCAGGAGCTGGAACTGCCTCTGAAAACTACAAAATGGCGTGTCTCCTTAGTGGCTTCTAGCCCCCAGGGAAGGAAGCCAATGCATTCCCCAAATACTGGTCCCAAAGTCAATAGGGCACTAACCTCTCACTTTGTCCTAGGCATGTCTATGTTGATAATTCTGGAATCGCCACAGCTGCTGGTGTTCTGGGGTCCCTCCAGCCGATTGCTGGCCCTGCCACCCTGGGACTAAAACTGTGACTCAGGCAGACTGGACCTGTGCTCACTACGCGAGCTCTGTGTGCTTGCTACCGGCTCCCAGAGTGCTGCGCTGGTCTTTCCTGCAGGGCTGCTGGGCTGTCTTCAACAGGAAGTTAGCTTCTCTGTGTCATTCTGTGGGTGCTGGGGCTCCAGAAGTTGTTCAGAGTCCCCTTTTACATAGTTTGGAGGAAATCTGGGGGCAGAGTGGCTTGGACACACTGCTTCTATTCTGCCATCTTGGCTCCACCCTCTAATTCTTTAATATTGCAGTTGCCAGGTCCTTTGTAATCTTGATTGTGATTCCCTGATATTTGAATTGTTACTTTCTTGCCATTTGTATAATTTCCTTGACTTGATAGCTCTGAAATTCGACTATAATGTTCCTTGGAGTTTTTATTTGAGGATCTCTTTCATGAGGTGTGAGCCAGATTCTTTCAATATCAATTTTTGCCCTCTGGTTCTAGGACATCAAGGCAGTTTTTCTTGATAATTTATTGAAAGATTCTGTCCAGGTCCTTCTTTTGGTTGTGACTTTCAAGAAGTATAATGATTCTGAAATTTTCTCTCCTGGATCTATTTTCCAGGTATAATGGTAATGTAATTTGAATTTGAAGATCCCTTTGTATTGGCAAAGGTAACAGTTACTTAGCACTTAGTAATTAATCAAGCCTCTATTAAAGAAACAGAAGGTATGAAACCCTGTTGCTGATGTAACATGAAGGAGTTGGCTGAAACAGGAAGGAGCTAATGCCATGTCAATACAAGGAGAAGTCCCTGCTGGGTCAGATGGATCTTCTTGGAGCAAGCTTCATGGAGGCAGAAGTTGCTGCTACCAGGGAGGCTGAAGAGGAAAAGCTTCCCAGGCTGGAGAGAATGATTTTGATTTTGGGAACTAGCTGGAGCTTCTGCTGAGTCCAAGGACCAGCCAGAGTTGCTGAGGATTTCTGAGGGCCAGTGGGAGCTGCTGAGGATTTCTGAGGGGCCAGCTGGAGCTGCTGAAGATGAAGGAAGCATGACTGTGAAGCTGGTACTTTGTATAAACCTGTTTGTGGTTTTATTGAGCGTTGACTTCCCGGGAACAGAGACTGTGAAGGATTTAAGGTTGACTGGAGGCTGTGAGCCTCAGCATGGAACAAGAAGTTCTAGGAGAGCTGGACAAGGACCTGGGAGCTGTCTGCCTTTTAACTCAGGTGACAGTTTGGTGAATTCAGGGAGGATCTGGGACCATAGAAGGGGATCCAGGGAATCTGAGAGACCACCTCAAGTCAAGCTGAAAGAAAACTTTGCTTGGATACTGTGTAGTGACTGAGAAATTGTAATTTACTAGTGACCTACGGGTAGAGGGCTGGTGTATTTTCTGATGATTGAATGGTGAATAAGTGACTGACTAAGTGACTTATTGAGTTAACTTTGTGTGCCCCGTGAGTGGAGAACTTTGACTATTGTACTTTGTGCCCCTTAAGGAGGCAAACCTCCTTAAGGATGATTGAATGATTGAGGTGATTGAATTATTGAGTTGCTAAATGGTTGTTCTTTGTTCAAAACTTTGTGACCACTGCAGTGAAAACTATATGGCCACTTTCTATGATAAATTGTTTTAAATCCTATATTTTTATTTTCTGTAATAAGTTGTAACATTGTGAATGCTGTATCTTGATTCACTGTGAATGTTTTGCTCTTATTTGTTATGGAATAAATAGTGTTCACTATACTGTGTAATCAGAACCTTAAAAGCTGTTCACAGCAACAGTCTTATGGAAACCTGCACTTGTGTGACTCAGGTCAGTTGTTTTTCCTATGAGGTATTTTACATTTTCTCCCATTTTATTATTTTATTGAATTGTTTGGTAGCTTCATGATATCTCATAGAGTCAGCTTCCATGTGGCCATTTTTGGGTAAGAAATCATTTTTTGAAGCCTTTATTTACAAAAGCTTTCAAAATAAATAATACATTCTATTTTGCAAGTAACATTTTTGAAGAAGGATCACCCAGTTATAGCATTGTAACTAACAAGAAAAGAATGTTAAAGTACAAGGGAACAAGACAAGCTGGAAAACAGCTAATAAGACTTGAGTTAAGTGCAGATAACACACACATGCACACACACACATGCACACCATGACTCGCTGTCCATCATAATTTCTGAGTAGCATTTAAGTTGCCCGTTACCAGCATCTTCCTTCACATGTTCTGGCCTGCTCATATGCTCCTCTCTACATGCCTAAGAAAGTATTTCACAGTTTCTGTCAATATATAGGAAATATATTGCAAATGTATACATATGAAATAAACCAGCACTACACTCTCCAGGTGACTTTATTCCCTCTAACTTGTCTTGCCATTTTGTTGTTTTATGACAAATCTCTTAATCATTTCTGTCTTTGTAGCAACTACAAAAGCATAAACTCGTCTCTTCTAATTTACTTTGGTGCAAGACATACCTAAGGCAACTTGCTCTCTCTGGACATGCTGCCTTGTAAAGTCACCAAAACAAGGGCTATGTCAATATGACTCTATTACTGGGAAGGGGTGAAGGACATCCCATATTGGGGATGTAAAAGTAAGTAAGGAAGTGAATCAAGGCAAGGGCATGGCCATACAATGTAGGCAACTCTGGCACATAGGCGTAAAGCTGCTGCTAAGCACTTCTTCAGTCCCAAAGCCCATTCAGAGACCAATCTGGGCTTGGTGAACAGGAGCTCCAGGAGCCCCTCTTTCCCTTTTGGGAGAACTTTGCCAAGTCAACAATTTGTAGCACAGTAAATAGACACTCTTCCATGAGTTTAAAACAAGAGAGTGCTGTGGAAAACTGGCAAATGATCAACTTTCAGGCTAACAGCAATGAAAATCCAAACTGCTACTAAAACAGTGGACTTGAATCACTCTGTAAAGTGCAAAATTGATGGTCCGCAATCTCAGATAGTTATAACACTTGCATACTAGAAGTAAGCAATAAGTTATAGTCAGTGCTTGTTAATCTGGGAATGGGGGGAAGAGGTGTGGGGTACAAACTAAGACCAACTAGATATGTTTACCAAAAGACTGAATATGATACCGATGTTCCCCTTTGCCACACATGCTTACTGGAATAATTATACAGCCAAATTTAACCTGAAGCCTCTTCTACTTATCAGGATCTGTGGAAGGAATGGTCAGAATTAGAATTAAAAGACAAAAGAGAAACCAGTTTGAGAAGGCAGGTTAAAAAAATATAAAGCTTTATTGTCTACTGTGCAAAGGATTTAACTGGAGATAAAACCTATATAGAAGCACATGTGTAGCTCCAAACACCAATGCCTCTTGTCCATTCATTTCATGCCAGGATTGTGTGCTGGCCTCCTCTTCATATGCATTCCTTGTATCATTCTGCATGTAGGAGGAGCAGGGACCAAGGCCATACAAGTGCCCACAGTACTTGGCATCTTTGATGTGATCTTCAAAGAACATTTCTCCATTTTTAAAAAATGTCATTTCAATCAGTAACAAATTGGATCCTGCTTGGTGCGGGGGTCCTATCTGTTCCAACACCAGCTGCTCAGCTACTTCCTGCGGGCTACCCTTAAGATTCTGGCAGCTCTTTACGCGGTACTTGACATCATAGATGACCAGAAAGAACAGTCAGAAGATTTAAACGAAGTCCAGCTCTTGGCAAGTTATAGTTGGTCAGGATTTTGATTAAGTAAACAAAGTCCTAACCACTGTAAAATGAAAGCCACTTGACCCAATCACACAGCATGAGGTCTGATGTCATGAGAAGTTCTGCAAAATATTATGTCTCCTCCCCTTATTCTTCATTCTTTTTAAACTGTATTCCCCTCATTGTTAGGAACACTATGGAGTCCCAGATATACAGGTCCTTCTTTAAATTAAACTTGCAGTTGAACTCTCTTGTTGAAGTTCCTGGAGGGAACTCCTTACTCATTCATGAATATTAATCCATGTTCAATTATCTACAAGTATACATTAGATTTCGGTAGTTGCTATTGATAGTCAGAATTACTTCTGAATTCTCTAATGAGTCTTGCAACCATACCTGGAAATTAGGAGTCCATGGTAACATAACTATACTTCCTTATAACTTGATGAATCTTCTTAATCTCATCATCCAGGTTGCAAGCCCAAACTTCACAATTTTTTTGGCTATCATCTACAGTTACTGCTGGCATGGTAGGAATACAAATGGTTTAGATACCAACAAGCATCAAAATATTACCCTTGACTGATAAGTCATTTTACAAAAAAAGTTTTCTTATACTTTATTTTTGCACCTCTGCTGGTGCCAAATTGTTCATCATGCTCCTCCACCTTGTCCTCACCATGGAGTCAGGCCTCATCAGTAGTCCCATAGACACCTCTCACGAGTACAGAGAAGGGGTGCAAAAGCCACATGGTGCCACCTCTCCTCCTCAGGTCTAACTTTTAAGGAATGTTTTCCTCATTGAACATTTGTATTTCCTTTTCCATTTGGCTAGTTGTACTCTTTAAGGAGTTGTTTTCTTCAGTGGATTTTTCTATCACTTTTTACCTTTAGGTCAATTTTGCTTTTTAAGCAATATTCCAGACTGTTGACTCTTTTTTTTTCATGATTCTCTTGCATCACTCTCATTTTTTCCCAATTATTCCTTTTTTATATATAACTTTTAAGGTTTTGTTTTGTTTTTGTTTTTGTTTTTTTAAGCTCTTCTATGGGATCTTTCTGGGCTTGAGATTGTTTCCCATTTTTCTTTAGGGTTTTGTCTGTAGGTTTTTTTTATATTGTCCCTCATCTGTTTTTTTTTTGTTTTGTTTTGTTTTGATGGGGGAGGGTTTTTCCTTTCTTTTAAATTTGAGCTGTTCTCCAAAGGTAGAAGGGGCATGGTCTCAGGCTTCTTGTGCTAGTGTTTGCAGGCGATGACTTTACCTGGTAGTGTCCTGATATTTCACTTAGGCCCACCGGGGACCGTCCTTTCTGGTGCTGTGCTGTGGGGGTGGGGGGGGAGGATGGGAATTGACTTGTACTGCTGGAGGCATAGGTGTCAGGCCGCTTACTTGGTGCTGAGCTGGGGTCCTAGTTGTGTTGTCTGGTGTGTGCTGAGGCCCCAAGGTGTTTCTGCATTTCCTAGTAGCTACACTGAAGCACATATGGTCAAGCCTCTGTAGGCTTCCTGTTTGCTTTGGTCAATACTAAATCATGGAGGGGCCAGTGTTGGCTGATGACTGCCTGCTTGCATAGGCACCCTTAAGGCAGGTATCTATGTGCCTAGGGTTTTACTGAAGCCAGTGGTGGTTATCAGACCTGGAGTCTGATGGTCACCTTAGGTATGAAAAGACAAATGGAGAGGTCCTGGGGCTGGTGTCTGGATCTACTCCACCACATTGGGGTTCAGGTTCTCCTGTTAATTTGCTGAGGTGGAGCTTGCTGCTTGCTTGCTGCGGCTCCTCTTTCCCACAAGTAAGATGGACCTCTCTTGCTGATCTCACAAATTTCTTAGGCTAAAAAATTCTTTCACCTCATCTTTTTGCCAGTTCTGCTGTTCTAGGATTTGCTGATCGTATAAGTTTCTTAGACTAAACAATTCTTTCACCTCATCTTTTTGCTAGTTCTGCTGTTCCAGGATTTGTTTTGGGACTCTATTTTATGGTTGTTTGAAGCTGAGTATGGGAGAGTTGCAGTGGTTTGGCTTGGCTCCCACAAGTCAGATTCTGAATTTTTGGATTTCTAGAGGGATTGCTGGGTTCTGGTTATGATCCTGGACTGTATTAAATGAAGCCCTGTCACTGTGTTCTCTGGCTATTAAGTTTTATGTTCCTCAGAGATATCAAGGTGGCTCAGGCAAGGAACCTGAAAACTCCTAGAGCATGGTCTGATTGAATTCTTCCTGCTCAGAGCTTTGCAGGTTCTGGCACTTAGGCAAGACAACTACAAAACTTGCTCCTATATGGAACTTCAGTAGGCAATTGCCAGTGCAGCTCCTGTTATCTAAGTGGAACTCTGGGAAGGTTCAGAGATACAGAGATTCAGTTTCCTCATTGCAACCCCCAACATTCATTACCCTTAAGACCCATTTGTATCCTAAGTCAATGATCCCATTACAAGCCCACCCCTATTGTTGAATCAACAATCCTGCTCAAGACTCAGTGATATTGCTATAGGCCTTCCCTACCCCCATCTAGCAGGAATAATCATTAATGCCACCCCAGTGTCAGAGCCACAGAGCTATAGGGGCAATCCTCTTCCAAAGTTCACTTCTTTGTTACTTGTTTGAGGTCTGAAATCATGATTTTAGACTAGATAAAATAACCCAGAGTGGTTTCTCCTTGTATTTCCTGATCATTACTTAGGTGCACCCTCTTCCTAGAGCTTTGTTGGGGCAATATTCAGAGATGGCTTGACCATAAACTACTTTTTCCTACTCTGCCAGCTTTTTCAGGTTTGAGAATTGTTAGTTTTTAAAGCCAATTCTACTGAATATATCCAACATTTCTAGCATTTTATAATTATCATCATGTATCCTCACTTCCCATATATAAGTATTTTTCTGTATAATACATGATTGGCATCTGGAACACATATGATGCAGAGGCTAAAACCACATGCCATTTGAATTCAAGAGGTGATTATCTGGTATTCTCAGGAACATTTACTTCAAATTAGTACTTCAGTACTGAAATATTCTTGTTCTCCAGGCAATACTTGAAGGCTTCCTTAGTGATCCTTGGACAGAATTACCCACTTGATCTGAAAGTGTTGTAGTCCTCTACAGAGTCATATTTGGAGAACTATATTTGATAAAAACAGGATCTGGCGTCAGGGCTTTTCTCTGGATTTTCTAACAACAGACTTTGAGAAAGCACAACCTAAATTATTAGAGCATCCTGTACAAGACAATTTATAAAGTAAAAAGGGAAAAAAAGGAGGGGGAAGGTAACGTAGTTCCCTGATAATGCATGATCTTTTTAAAAGAGAGCTTTAAAAAATGGTCAATTAATATTACAACTGGGAACTAGAAACCCTCCCGGAAATAGCATCAAGTTTTCAATGTGACTTTTATTTACCTTAAATTTCAAAATATGGGCAAGTATTTTTGGGGGGAGGGGCTTGAAATAACTTGAATAATAGTTACTCCTAGTAAAATTTCAAATGTAATAGACCATAGTATAAATAAGCAAAATAACAAAGTTACATGATTACACACACGCACACACACACAAACACACACACACATATACAGAGAGTTGAAAATGCAACTTCATTTTTTGTTTAAAAAGATAAGTGTTTTCTTTAAAAAATATCTTCCTTGACATGGTAAATAAAATTTATGTAAGACAAAAGTCAGCATTTTATGTAATGGAGAAATGTTAGAGCCCTTTCCAATGTAAATAAACATAAAGAAATTATTCCATTACCACTACCATTATTTGATATCATTCCAGAAGCACTAAATATAATAATAATGTAAGACAAAGAAATCAAGGGAATAAGCATAGGTGCATTTTTTTACATATTATGTTTCTACAAAGAGAGCTAAAATTAATTAAAACAAAATGATATCAAAGAATATCATCCAATGACTTGCCAAGGTATCTCCTCACCACCAATGTAAAACCAATGCTTCTGAGTATGGGTTCATGTCCATTTATATATTTTCAATGTATTTTTCCTGAGATAAATATTCATTTAGCTCATAGTTTGCAATAGGCAATTGCAGAATTTGGGGGATTAGAAGAAACATTAGCAGGAATCTAGTCCAATCTCTAGCCTTTGCTTCATCATTTCTTATACCTAGAATGTTTTTACAGTTCCACAGCGTCCATGATTTAATTTGTATTTTTGCCTTTTTTTTTTGGTTCTCCCCAGGGCCTGACACTGGGAGTACTCTAGCACTAAATGTGCATTTTGTTAAGTTGATTTAATTAAGGGAAAATGAAGTGAATTGAACTAAATGCCTAAGGTCAGAACAACTTATTGGCATCTTCAACTTAAAGGCTGCTGTGTGACAAATCAGTTAAAAGGTAGTATAGACCAACTATTCCTTTCAACACATTTATTTGAACCCAGTAAGAACATCACACTATTCTCTAGCACTTGATAAATAGTCCAGATTCTATCCCTAAGCATAGGTAGAGTTGCTTTAGATAATTTGATGTTGGCAACAGCATTTTAGAAACTGATCCAGATAATGGTAGTTATGTCTCTTGTATGCCTAGAATCATAGAAGAAAGAGAAGTGGTCAATAATGCCATCACCACTCTTGTAATCTGGTTATAATATATATATACAGATATATCTAGATATACATACATAGGTACATATACACATATGCATACACATGTGTACATATATGTATATAAGTATGTGTATATATGTGCATATATATATACATACATACATACATATACATATTTCAAACAGCAAACAAGTATGGGCAAATGTACATAGTAGAAAGAGTATTCCTATTACCAAGACAAACATAATGAACTCTGTCCACTTCCTATTTATGTGACATTAGTTAACTCACTTGAGTTCCCTGCACTATGTATGGAATTGGACATGGGGAGGTAGATTTTCTGACCTCTAAGTATCCCCCCTGCTGCAGTTCTAAAACCATTGTTATAGAATCTTATGAAAACAAGTGTATAGGGTTCCTGCATAAGACAAATTAGAACAAGGTTTTATAAAGAAAAAAAGCCTGGCTTGTAATAAGAAAGTAAGAACTAAAAAACAAACAAAAAAATAAACAAAAACACAAAAACTTTTGGTGTCTAGGTGGAGCATCGAATAGAGCGCAGGCCCTGGAGTCAGAAGGACCTGAATTCGGTTCCAGCCTCCAACACTTAACATACACAAACAAAAACCTAGCCGTGTGACCTTGGGCAAGTTACTTAACCCCAATTGCCCTCCAAAAACAAACAAACAAAAAAAAAAACAACAAGAAAAAAAAGAAGTAAGAACTGCTGCAATCAGAGGCAGGGAAATGGTAGCAATTTAATTGTTTATGAGAGTCAATAATCTGTATTTTACCTCTTCAGAGATTATTTTATTTTGACCACTTCTTTGACAAAAATGCATTTTCCTCACATAGTTAGAAGACAGTAATAAAGTTACTGTCTTTTAACCAACCCATAAAAGTTTTCCAAAGATGTCCAAAGGTGTCTATTACAGAAGGAACCTTTCCTTGCTTGGGGGAACCTTAAAAGTTCAAGAGATCCAGAGGTGCTGTATTTCACTAGAACCGATTTAAATGGCGGCATAGAGAATTCCCTGGCAAACATTTCCATGCCCTTGGAAGGGATGGTAAGTAACAAGAAGTCTGACAAAAGCCATTTCCCTTTTCTTAATACTTTTTTTCAGTCATATGTGACACTGTTGGGGTTTTCTTGGCAAGGATACTATAGAGGTTTGCCATTACTTTCTCCAGATCATCATTTTATAGAAGAGGAAAAACTGAGGCAAATAGGATTAAGTGACTTGTCCAGGGTTACACAACTAGGAAGTGTCTGAGGCCATATTTGAATTTCAGAAATGTGTTCCTTATTCCAAGCCAAACACTTCACCATGTAGTTGATCCTGACTATTTTATTAGTAATGTTCAGTTGTTTGAACAGCGCAGAGTCAGGGTGAAATTCACGCTGTTAAAGTAGCAATACTGAATATTTTCTGTTTTGCTGAATTTTAAGAATCAACCTTCTAGCAGATTGCAATATGTATGTAAGGAGGATTTTGTTATCCATCTTAGAATTAGTTTCTCAGGATCCATGGCCATGGAAATGTCTAGTTTCCAGGTGTTTAATAATAACACCCAGAATAGCCCCAAGGATCCTAGAGAGTAGTTCCCAGAATCATAGTGATAGACTGTCCTATTGAGGCTGTGCCATGAGATTAGGGTGACATAATATAATATTTACTATACTTTGTGCAGAATGATGATATTGCTAAAGTTAACCTGTGAGATTAATGTTGGCAAGATGCCTTCTTTGTCTGTTACCCTATAAAGTATGCATGCACTGGAAAGTGAGTGGGGAGAAACCACAGGGAATCCATAGGTGGAAAAGCCACAGTAAACCCATAGAGGAATCTATATTTGACTCAACTGGTGCCCATTGAGACTTGAGGGGATTTAGGGGAGTGCACTGGTGCACTTGTCTCGATTGATCCCATCTTGATGGAGGGGAAGTTGCTCAGCCCTTCTAGCCAGCTGCTGTGAGAAGGGTGATTAGAAAATAGTGTAGGAGCTGGTTCTCCCAGCAACCATTTGAGAAGACTAGACTAGAATAAAGCTTATTATTAACCCCTCCAAATCTATCTGCCTGTATGACCAGATCAAGAATGAACCTGTTGGAGGCTGGAGGCAAAGAACTTGTGTGTTATCCGTGAAACATAATATTCCTTACAAATTGTGTGATTTCCTCTTATCTTAAGAAATTCTATTAATCTATGCTGTTTACTCTTGTATGTATGAATAATACTTTCATCCAGCAACTGATTCTTTTTCTACACTCAGTACTTTTCTTCTTGCCTCCTCCCCTTTGGGGGGAAACCCTAGATACTAGTTATAACTGAAGTATTACATAAATTTGTCCCCTAGGTTAAGATATAATGAGCCAGAGTTTGAGAATGAAGAACTTGACCACTCCATCTTTAGAGACCAAGATACCAGGAATGAATCCTGACTCAAATTGCCTCATTTGATATATAGCAGGTAAAGAGTTTAGTACCCTCACTTCTATGAGCCCAACAACAGATTTATATATGTTAGAATATCAGTATTTGTCAATAACACTTCTTTTGATTGAACTCAGGATGACTAGGATATGAGATTCAAATTGCTTAAGAAAATAAGTAAAAAGTAAAACTTTTATAACAGACAATGAAAAGCAACCATCTTCATAGATGATATTGAATTCTACCCATTATGTCAATTAAACAAAAAAGTGTTATAATCACTCCAAATGAAGCCCAGAAGCTTCACTTAGTTTTTTTTTTCTCTTTTTTAATTACTAAGAGATACCTGATTGCAAAAGGTTTTCTCATCATGGAAGAAAAAAATCCTTCAGTGATCACCATTTTCACTATAAGTATTAACAAGTAAATTAGTGTTTAATTGCTGCTAAATGCTGATTACTCTTAGATTAATGCTTGATTGTCAGTGTATGTTTGATTTCATAAATGTTGGCCTCTCTGTTCAAATAATAAAGAAGCTACTGTTGTTTTCCTAATATTTTGCCTTGCCATATGAAGTGAAAACCAATGGCAAGCTATGATGTATGCCTAAATATATATTTCATCTATCATTTTAAACTCCGAAATCCAACTCAATTAAACAAGAATTTATTAAGCAGTTAGTTTGTGTAAACAACAAGTGATGGTTTATGGTATCAAAAAGGCAAATTAAATAGCCGTTACATTCCAGCAAAAAAGGAAAGGAAGAGAGGAATGAAGGAAGGAAGGAAGGAAGGAAGGAAGGAAGGAAGGAAGGAAGGAAGGAAGGAAGGAAGGAAGGGAGGAAGGAAAGAAGGAAGGAAGGAAGGGAGGAAGGGAGGGAAAAAAGGAAGGAAGGAAGAAAAGGAGAGGAAAAGGACAGAAAGGACGAAGAAACAGATGAATTGGAAAAGAAGGAAGGAGGGAGAAAGGAGAGAGGGGTAACACATTAAACTACTTTCACTTAGTAAAACTCTGGAAAGAGAATTTAAGATTTAGATTTTTGTCCTTAGGAATAGCACCTCAATGTAGTCTAAGAAGTCAATAAAAGACCTAGATGTATTAAAATATGTACAGAAACATTTTTGTAGTCATAAAGACCTGTAAACAAAGTTAGTGCCCATTGATTGGGCATTCTCTTATCATGTCTATAACTAAACCAATTGTGGTATGTGAAAGTAATGGAATATTCCCCTACTGTGAGAAATATAATGGATACAGAGAAGTTTGAGAAGATATACAATGTATTCAAAAGTGAAATAAGTAGAACAATGAAAACAATGGACACAATGGCTACAGCAATGTAAATAGTAAAGACAACAAACAATTGAAATTGAATACTGTGAAATTAATAAATCAAATTTGATCCCAAGAAGAGGTGTAAGAAGACATCTCTCTCCATTCTTTGAAAGGATGTGAGACAATGAATGTAAACATTACAAATAATGTAAGACTTTATCATGTATTGATCACTTTTGATGACTGTTTTTATCCTCCTATGTATTTTTTATTATGGATGATGGATCTTGTTAGGAGGAAAAAGGGGATGATGCACAGGGAAATGTAAGTGACATAAAAGTAAAACAGAGCAATATTTATTTTAAATAAAATAATGACTAGGACATATGAGAAAATCATTACCAGGAAAGATTTGTGGAAATATTTTTGTTATGATATTTCTAAATATCAGAATTTAAAAATTAGGTTAGTTTACCTTGAGTTATTGTAAAAGAATATAATTTTGAATAAAATTGCTCCCCCAAATCTCACATTAAATATGGAATCTTCTACTCATTTAGGTAAGAATAGATAGAGTGTTTTGTTTATTCACCATGTATCAGAAACTCCTTGTTAACAGCAGAAATCTGGATAATTAATTTAGAATTAAAATATAATATTAAAATAGAAGACACTGAGACTCAAAAAGGTTATGTTCCTTTGCCAAAATATAAATCTAATTAGTGGCAGAGACAGACCTGCATCTAGTTCTCCTGACTACAAGTTCAGGGTTTCTCAATACCCATATTACTTAGTAGGATTCTATGGTTATTCCACATGGGCATGTTTAGGCTTTGCTGATATGTGCAACTTTCAAGTTTGTAAAATACAAAGTCAACATCTTTTGTTTTCCATGTGATCACAAATCTTGTCAAATTGGGTAACTATTAATTACTCTCAGTGATTGATCTGGGTACAATGATACTGCCCAGAAGAATTTTGAAAGCTGTGCTAATAATGTCTAAGTCTTATGAAAACCAGAAAGTAAAAATTACACAGAAAGAGGTGTTGAACAGTATCTTTTATTAAATTAAATTCATTATCATCTTCCTATACTCACTTCAAAATTACCTGTCTTTTGAGAATGTTAACATCCTTTGTCACTTCAATTCATGAGTCATCCATCACCTCCTCCCCCCTTCATATTTCCGCTCATATCTAATCTATTATCACAATTGTACCTGAACAATATCCTTGGCATCTGTCCCCTTTTCATCTCTTGTATGGCCACCACCCTCACCCAGCTGCTGTTTTCTTTATCACCTACACTATTTTCATTGCCTCCCATTTTGCTCTTTGATTCTAGTCTTCTTGTTTTCACAATATAGAACTTAAGGTTCTCACCAATCTTTAGTCAGTCTACCTTTTCAATCTTATTTTATATTATTTCCTTTTACACTGTCTTTTAAAAATACATTTTATATTGTTAAATATTTCCCAATTACAAGTAAAGAAAACAATATATATTTTATTTTAAATTTCAAATTATGTTCCTCCCTTCCACCCTTTCTCCTTCTCAAGAAAGCAACATATGAAGTCATGCAATATATATTTTAACAAAAGATATATTCACATAGAAGACACAGATAAAAATAAAATAAGAAAAAAATTTTCAAAGATGCCTTCAACTGGCATTCAGAATCAATCAGTTCTCTCTCTCTCTCTCTCTCTCTCTCTCTCTCTCTCTCTCTCTCTCTCTCTCTCTCTCTGTAGAAATATTTTTCTTCATGAGTCCTTTGGAAATTCTTTGATCATGGTCTTTATCAGATTAACTGTTTCTCACAGTTAAAGACTCATACAATATTGCTATTACTAGGTGCAATGCTCTCCTTATTCTGCTCACTTGATTTTGTATCAGTTCATATAAGTCTTTATAGGTTTTTCTAAAAACCATTCTATTCAGCATTTTTAATTAAACAAATGCTTTATTAACTTCTGGTTTATATCATTCATTTCCACCAGATTATGAGTTACATTTTTCCCCCATTTTTTCCATACCCACCACCCCAGAACAGCAGTCCCATTAGATATCCCCTCATCCAATCTGCTCTGTCCCATATCTTCTCCCATATCCCCTTCAACTTTGCCTTTAGGGCAAGGTGAATCTCTGAGCCCCAATGCCTGGACATCTTATGAAACATTTAATTTTAAAACTTCAATTTTCAGATCCATTCCCTTCCTGCCTTGTCACCCACTCCCTCTGAGAAGATAAGCAATTCAGTATGTGTTGTACATGTATAACTATGCAAAACATTACCATAGTAGATATATTGTAAAAGACTGCTTATATTTCCCTCCCACCTGTCTCACCTCCCACCTGGTCCATTCCCTACTTTGATCCTGTCCCTCTTTGATAGTGGGTACTTCTAACCTCCCCTCTCCCCAGAATGCCCTCCCCTCCATCATCCTCCCTCTCATCCCCCTTTCCCCTACTCAGGAGAGTGAGTGAGGGTAAGATATTCCATTTAGTATGTATGTGATTCTCTCCTTGAGCCAACTTCAAAGAGAATATGCTTTTGCTTTTTTGCCTTCCTGTTCTTCCCCTCCCCTGCAACTACTTCCCCTTGCCTCTTCTACGTGAGATAGTTTACCCTATCCTGTGTCTCTCCATCTCCTCTTGCCACTTTCCTCTCTCACCTCTTGACTTCACCCCTTAAGAGTCATCCCTTCCTTGGGGTGGCTAGGTGGTGCAGCTAGCAGAGCACTGGTCCTGGAGCCAGAAGGACCCGAGCTCAGATCCGGCCCCAGACACCCAACACACAAACAAAAACCCAGCCAAGTGACCCTGGGAAAGTCACTCAACCCCAATTGCCCTCCAAAAAAAAATAATCATCCCTTCCCATCAAATTCAACCTGTGCCCTCTATCCATGTATACCTGTGAACATATGCCATGTACCCTTCTTCAATTATTTTCATAATGAGAAAGGTTTCATCAAACACAGTTATTGTTTTTCCAGGTAGGAATGTAAATAGTCCAACTTTGATAAGTTCCTTTTGATTTCTTTTCCTTGATTACCTTCTCAAGCATCTCTTGCTTCTTGCGTCTGAATGTCAAATTTTCTATTCAACTCTGGTTTTTTCCTCAAGAATGCTTGAAAGTCCTCTATTCCACTGAATGACCATATTTTCCCCTGAAACAAAATACTCAGTTTTGCTGGGTAGGTGACCCTTGGGTTCATTCCCAGTTCTTTTGCCCTCTGGAATATCATATTCCATGCCCTTCGATCCCTCAGTGTAGAAGCTGCCAGGTCCTGGGCTATTCTGATTGTGTTTCCACAATATTGAAATTGTTTCTTCCTGGTTGCTTGTAGTATTTTCTCCTTGATCTGGGAGTTCTGGAACCTGGCTATAATACTCCTAGGAGTTTTCTTTTTGGGATCTTTTTCAGGAGGCAATTGGTGGATTCTTTCAACCTCTATTTCCCCCTCTGGGTCTAAAACATCAGGGCAATTTTCCTTGAGAATTTCTTTAAGGATGATTTCTAGGTTCTTTCTTTGATCATGGCTTTCAGGTAGTCCAATAATTTTTAAATTACCTCTCCTGGATCTATTTTCCAGGTCAATGGTTTTTCCCATGAGATATTTCACATTGCCTTCTATTCTTTCATTTGTTTGGGTCTGTTTAATTGTATCTTGATTTCTCATAAAGTCACTAGCTTCCATTTGCTCCAGTCTAACTCTGAAGGAATGAATCTCCTCAGTGAGTTTTTGAGATTCTTTTTCCATCTGGCAAATTCGACTTTTTAAGGCATTCTTCTCCTCATTGCCTTTCTGAGCCTCTTTTGCCATTTGAGTTAGTCTATTTTTTAAGGTGTTATTTTCCTCAGTCAGGCTGTTGACTGTCATTTCATACTTTTCTTGCATCTTTTTCATTTCTCTTCCCAAATTTTCCCCCACTTCTCTTATCTGCTTCTTAAGGACCTCTATGGCCTGTAGCCATCTTGTATTTTCATTTGGGGCTTTTGGTGCAGGAGTTCTGACCTCACAGTCCCCCTCCATGCTTTGAGCCTCTTTGCCCCTAAAATAAGAGTCCGATGTTGAACTTTTCTGTTTATTTTGTTTCGTTTGCCTAGGCATGTTGCCACTTAATTACTTGATTTTTGGGCTTTCCACAGTAGGACTCTGTCACCAGACAGGGCATCTTCCGCCCAAACGTGGGGCCTTCACAACTTCTGCCAGTTGGGTGGCTTCTGTAAAGCCTCCACCCACTCTGGAAAATTGGATACCCACCCCAAACTTCCCCCCCCCCCCCGACCACAATTCAGATCCAGGCAATTTAAAGCAAGAGCGATTAACCCCCAGACTGATTGCTGGATCTCCCTACAGTTCGCAGACCAAGAGCTAGAGCCACTAGTGACGCTGCAAAATGGCTTCTGTGCAGCTGTTTCTTCAGCAGCTTTTCACCCCCAGGGGAGGAAGCCATGTGTTCCCCAAATACCGGTCCCAAAGTCCATAGGGCACTAACCTCTCACTTTGTCCTAGGCATATCTGTGCTGATAATTCTGGAATCGCCACAATTGCTCCTGTTCTGGGGTCCCTTCAGCAGGCTGGAGGCCTGGCCACCCTGGGGCTAAAACTGTGGACCTGGGCTCGGCTTTGCGCGCTGTTCTGTGGGTTCCCAGAGTGCTGTGCTTCCTGCTCTCAGAGCGCTGTGCTGGCTGCTCCCTGCAGGGCTGCTGGGCTGTACTCAGCAGGAGGTTAGCTTCTCTGTGCCGTTCTGTGGGTGCTGGGGCTCCAGAAGTTGTTCAGAGTCCCCTTTCACATTGTTTGAAATTTGTGTGGGGCAGAGCACATTGGAAATGCTGTTTCTATTTGGCCATCTTGGCTTCGCCCTTATTCAGCATTTCTTATGGCAATATAGTATTCCATCACAATCATATACCATAACTTCTTCATTTATTCCCCAGTTTATGGGCATCACCTTGATTTTCAGTTCTTTGCCACCACAAAAAAGAGCTAATATGTACATGTATATGTGTATGTATATGTATATGCATATCTATATCTATATCTATCCATCCATCCATCTATCTATCTCTCCAAAGTTCTCTTTCCATTTTATTTGATTTTGTGCGGATACAGACCTAATATTTACATTACTGGGCCAAATGGTATGCAGAGTTTTATAGCTCTTTTAGTATAGTTCCCAATTATTCTACAGAATGATTCAATAGTTCACAATGTTTCCACATCCCCTCCAGGATTTGTCATTTTTCTTTTATGCAATGTTAGTCAATCTGACCTGTGAGGTGGTATTCAGAGTTGTTTTAATTTGCATTTCTCTAATCAGTAGTAATTTAGAGCATTTCATATGACTATTCATAACTTTGGTTTCCTCTGAAAACTGCCTATTCATGTCCTTTGACCATTCATCATCTGAGGAATGGCATGTATTTTTTTTTAATTCTCAGTTCCCTATGCATTTGAGAAATGAGGCCTTTTATCTGAAAAAAAAATTGTTGTAAATTTTAAAATCAGTATCCTGTTTCCCATCTCATTTTGGATCCATTACTTTAAGTTGTGCAAAAGCTTTTTTTCCCCCATGCTTCCATAATTTGCTTATGACAACCCCTTTTATGGTTAAATCATGTATTTATTTTGAATTTCTTATAGTATATGATGTGAAATGTTCATCTATGCCTTGTTATGTGAAAATGCTTCCCAGTTTTTCCAACAAAATTGTCAAAGGTTAAGTTTTTACCGCCCAAAATTTGTATCTTTGGATTTATCAGATCTTAGATTACTATGATCATTCAGTACTGTGTAATGTGTACCTAACATATTACACTAATCCACCATTCTATATTTTAATTAGTACTAGATAGTTTTGATGATTACTGCTGTGTAATGTAATTCGAAATACAGAAGTGATAGGCCATCTTCTTTTGCATTTTAAAAATTTATTTACTTTTAGTTTACAACATTCAGTTCTACAATCTCTTGAATTTCTAATTTTCTCCCACTCCCTCTCCTTCCCCTTCTCCCCCATAGCAGCATGTAATCAAATATAGGATCCACAAATACCTTCACTTTGAACATTAGTCACGTTTTAAAGAAGGCTTATAACCAATTGGGTGAACAATGAGAAAGAAGGGACAAAACAAAACACAAATGAGAAAGAGCAAATATTTTGTTTCAGTCTACAGAACTCTGCAATTCTTTCTCTGGATATGTATATCCCTTTTCATTTATGAGCCTTTTGTAGGTGTCTTCTAACCTTGCATTGCTGAGAGATCTATCAGTTAGTGGTCACACATATGTTGTGTCTGTAATTGTGTACAAAGGTCTCCTGGTTCTGCTTTCCTCACTCAGCACCAGTTTATATAAGTCTCTCCAAGTTACTATGAAGTCTGTCTCCTCTTTATTTCTTATAACACAATGGTATTCCATTACATTCATATACCACAACTTGTTTAGCCATTCCCCAATTGATGGGCATCCCCTTGATTTTCAGTTCTTTACCACCACAGAGCTGCTATAAATATTTGTCTACACACAGGTCCTCTTCCCACTTCTGTGATTTCTTTGGGATTCAGCCCTAGAAGTAGCCCTTTGGGCACAATTCCAGATTGCTCTCCAGAATAGCTGAATCAGTTCACAACTCCACAAACAATGCATTACTGTTCCATCTTTCCACATCCTCTCCAGCATTTATCATTTTCCTGTTTTGTCATCTTAGCCAATCTCACTGGTGTATCTCAGAGTTGTTTTGATTTGCATTTCTCTAATCAATAGTGATTTAGAGCATTTTTCTTATGCTTATAGATATCTTTAATTTCTTCCTCTGAAAACTGTCTGTCGATTCATATCCTTTAACCATTCGTCAGTTGGGGAATGACTTGTATTTTTACAGATTTGACTCAATTATCTATATATTTTAGTAATGAGGCCTTCATCAGAAACACTGGTTATAAAAATTCTTTCCTGCTTACATCCTAATCTTGGTTACATTGACTTTTTTTGTACAAAAACTTTTGAATTTAACATGATTGAAATTATCCATTTTGCATTTCATAATGCTCTCTAACTCTCATTTGGTCATAAAATCTTCCATTCTTCATAAATCTGACAGGGAAACTATTTCTTGCTCTCCCAGATTGCTTACAGTATCAGCCTTTATACCTAGATCATGCACTCATTTAGACCTGATTTTGGCAAACAGTGAAAGATATTGATCTATAGGCAGTTTCTTCCATACGATTTTCCAGTTTTCCCAGGAGTTTTTTGTCAAATACTAAGTTCTTATCTGAAAAGCTATGGTTTTGGTTTTATCAAACAGTAGATTACTATAGTCACTGACTGCTGTGTCTTTTGTACTTAATCTATTACACTAATTCACTACTCTATTCCCCATCCAGTAACAAGTAGTTTTTATGACTGTTGCTTTATAATACAGATTAAAATCTGGTAAGGCTAAGCCACCTTCCCTAGCATTTCTCTTCATTAATTCCCTTGATATTCTGGACCTTTTGTTCTTCTAGAGGAATATTGTTACTATTTTTTCTAATTCTATAAAATGATTTTTGGTGTATTGATTGGTATGGCACTCAGTATGTAAATTAATTTAGGTAAAATTATTGTTTTCATTATAATAGCTCGACAGCCACAACATATGATGTTTCTACAATTATTTAGATCTGATTTTATTTGTGTGAAAAGTGTTTTGTAATTGTGTTCATATAGGTCCTGGATTTCTTTTGGCAGGGAGATTCCCAAATATTTTATAATGTCTACATTAACTTTAAATGGAATTTCTCTTTCTATATCTTGTCATTGGATTTCATTAGAAAAATATAGGAATGCCAAAGATTTATGTGGGTTTGTTTTATATCCTGCAACTTTATTAAATTTATTTATTATCTCAAACATTTTTTGATTTTCTAGTGTTCTCTAAATATATGATCATGTTATCCACAAAAAGTGATAGCTTGGTCTCTTCTTTTCCTAATCTGATTCTTTCAATTACTTTTTCTTCTCTTATTGCAACTGCTAACATTTCTAGTTCCAAATTGAATAAAAGGGGTAATGATAGACATTCTTGTCTCACCCCTAATCTTATTGGAAATGCTTCTAGCTTATCCCCATTACATATAATACTTGCTGATGGTTTTAGATAGCTGCTACTTATTATTTTAAGGGAGACTCCATTTATTCCTACACTTTCTAGTGTTTTTAATAGGAATGGGTGTTGTGTTTTATCAAAAGCCTTTTCTGCATCTATGGAGATATTCATATGATTTCTATTAGTTTTGTTGTTGATATGACCAATTATAATGATAGTTTTACTAATATTGAACCTCCTTGCATTCCTGGAATAAATCCTACCTGATAAAAGTGTATTATTCTCATGATAAGTTGCTATAGTCTTTTTGCTAATATTTTATTTAAATTTTTTGCATCAATATTCATGAGGGAAATTGATCTATAATTTTCTTTCTCCATGTTGTCTCTTCCCAATTTAGATATCAGTACCATATTTGTGTCATAGAAAGAATTTGGTAGAACTCCTTCCTCTCCAATTTTCCCAAATAGTTTGTAGAGTATTGGAATCAATTGTTCTTTAAATGTTTGATAGAATTCACTAGTAAATCCATCTGTACCTGGAGATTTTTTCCTAGGGAGTTAATTGATTGCTTATTCAATTTATTTTTCTGAAATAGGGATATTTAAAGATTTTATATCCTCTTCGGTTAATCGAAGGAACTTATATTTTTTAAAATATTCATCTCCTTCACTAAAATTCTCAAATTTATGGGCATACAATTGGGTGAAATAATTCCTAATGATTGTTTTAGTTTCTTCTTCATTAGAGGTAGATTCACTCTTTTCATTTTTGATACTTGTGATTTGGTTTTCTTCTTGTTTTTAAAATCATATTGACTAAATGTATATCAATTTTATTGTTTTTTTTCATAAAACCATCAGACTTTTATTTATAAATTCAATTGTTTTCTTAATTTAAATTTTATTAATCTCTCCTTTGTTTTGCAGCATTTCCAATTTAGTATTTATTTGGGATTTTCAATTTGTTATTTTTCTAGCTTTTTCAGTTGCATGCCCAATTTTTTATCTCTGTTTTCCCTACTTTATTCATGTATGCATTTAGAGATATAAAACTTCCTAGGAACTGCTTTCACTGCATCCCACAAGTTTTGGTATGTTGGCTCACTGTTGTTATTCTCTTGAATGAAGTTTCTGATTGTTTTTATAATTTCTGGTTTGACCCACTCATTCTTGAGGATTAAATTATTTAGTTTCCAATTAGTTTTTATTTTATACTTCCATGGCCCTTTATTACATATAATTGTTATGGCATCATGATCTGAGAGGGATGTACTTACTATTTCTACCTTTCTACACTGCATTGTGAGATTTTTATACCCTAGTACACGGTCAATTTTTTTTAAACAAATGCTTTATTAACTTCTGTTTTACATCATTCATTTCCGCCAGATTTTGAGTTACAATCATTTCCCCCCATTATTCCCCTACCCAACCTCCCAGAATAGTAGTCCCACAAGATATCGCTTCCTCCAATCTGCTCTCTCCCATACCTTCTCCCATACACCCATCGACTTTTCCATTAGAGGAAGGTGAATCTTTCTGTCCCAATGCCTGCACATCTTATCTCCCTATTACAAGCAAAAGAGTATTAATAATAGTATTTATATATATATTTGAAACATTTAATATTACGACCTCGAATTTCAGATCCATTTCCTTCCTCCCTTGTCACCCATTCCCTCTGGGGAGATAAGTAATACAGTATATGTTGTACATGTCTAGCTATGCAAAACATTATCATAGTAGATATATTGTACAAGGCTGCTTATAATTCCCTCCCACTCATCCCACCCCCCACTTGGTCCATTCCCTACATGATCCTGTCCCTCTTCTATAGTGGGTACTTCCAACCTCCCCTCCCCCCAAGGATGCCCTCCCATCCATTATCTCTCCTCTCATCCCCCTTCCCCCTATCCTGCTGCAGGTTGAGATATCCCATTTAGTATGTATGTCATTTTCTCCCTGAACCAAATGCAATGTGAATGTGGTTTTGCCTTTTTAGCCTTCCTTCTTCTCCCCCTCTTTTGCAACCACTTCCCCTTGCTTCTTCTATATGGGATAGTTTACCCTCCCCTGTCTCTCCCCATCTCCTCGTGCCACTTTCCTCTCTCACCTCATAATTTCATCCCTTGAGTATTCTCCCTTCCCAACAAATTCAACCTATGCCCTCTATCCATATATAACTGTAACCATATACACACACATTTACATATGTATTCATATGACCACACCCCCTTCTTCCATTATTTTCATAGTGAGAAAGATATCATCAGTCAAAGTTATTGCTTTTCCATATAGGAATGTAAATAGTTCAACTTTGATAAGTTCCTTTTGATTTCTTTTCCCTGATTACCTTCTCAGGCATCTCTTCCTTCTTGTGTCTGGATGTCAAATTTTCTATTCAATTCTGGTTTTTCCTCAAGAATGCTTGAAAGTCCTCTATTCCACTGAATGACCATATTTTCCCTGAAACAAAATACTCAGTTTTGCTGGGTAGGTGACCCTTGGGTTCATTCCCAGTTCTTTTGCCCTCTGGAATATCATATTCCATGCCCTTCGATCCCTCAGTGTAGAAGCTGCCAGGTCCTGGGCTATTCTGATTTGTGTTTCCACAATATTGAAATTGTTTCTTCCTGGCTGCTTGTAGTATTTTCTCCTTGATCTGGGGATTCTGGAACCTGGCTATATTATTTCTGGGAGTTTTCTTTTTGGGATCTTTTTCAGGAGGTGATCGGTGGATTCTTTCAACCTCTATTTTGCCCTCTGGATCTAAAACATCAGGGCAGTTTTCCTTGAGAATTTCTTGAAGGGTGATTTCTAGGTTCTTTCCTTGATCATGGCTTTCAGGTAGTCCAATAATTTTTAAATTGTCTCTCCTGGATCTATTCTCCAGGTCAGTGGTTTTTCCCATGAGATATTTCACATTGCCTTTCAATCTTTCGTTTGTTTGGATCTGCTTAACAGCATCTCGATTTCTCACAAAGTCACTAGCTTCCATTTGCTCCAGTCTAACTCTGAAGGAATGAATCTCCTCAGTGAACTTTTGAGATTCTTTTTCCATCTGGCAAATTCGACTTTTTAAGGCATTCTTCTCCTCATTGCCCTTTTGGGCCTCCTTTGCCATTTGAGTTAGTCTATTTTTTAAGGTGTTGTTTTCCTCAGTCAGGCTGTTGACCCTCATTTCATACTTTTCCTGCATCCTTCTCATTTCTCTTTCCAATTTTTCCTCCACTTCTCTTATTTGATTTTTAAAGTCCTTCTTAAGGTCCTCTATGGCCTGTAACTCGCTCATGTTTTCCCCTGGGGCTTTTGGAGCAGCACTTCTGACCTCACAGTCCTTTTCCCGCTCTATGCCCCCAAAATAGGAGTCTAGGGTTGCATTTTTCTGTTTCCTTTGCCTTGGCATGTTGCCACTTAATTGCTTGACTTTTGGGCTTGTTGCCACACTATGGCTTTAAGGCCAGATAGAGGAATTTTCGTCCCAAACTTGTGGGGGGCAACTTCCGTTTTCTGGCAAGCTGTAAACCCACCCACAACTTCCACCCTAGATCACAATCCAGATCCAGGGAGGTTAAAGCAAGAGCGATTACCCCCCAAGACTGATCGCTGGATCTCCCCACGATTTGTAGGCTGGGAGCCGGATCTGCCTCTGAAAACTACAAAATGGCGTGTCTCCTCAGCGGCTTCTAGCCCCTAGGGGAGGGAGCTGATGCATTCCCCAAATACAGGTCCCAAAGTCCATAGGACACTAACCTCTTACTTTGTCCTAGGCATGTCTATGTTGATAATTCTGGAGTCGCTACAGCTCTTGGTGCTCTGGGGTTCCTCCAGCTGGCTGCTGCCCCGCCGCCCTGGGGCTAAAACCTCGGCTCACGCGGACCTGGGCTCGGCTCCGCTTCCTGCGCTCTGCGCGTTGTGTGCTGCCTGCTCCCAGACCACTGCGCTGGTCCTTCCTGCAGGGCTGCTGGGCTGTCCTCAGCGGGAGGTTAGCTTCTCTGTGTCGTTCTGTGGGTGCTGGGGCTCCAGAAATTTTTCAGAGTCCCCTTTTACATAGTTTGGGGGGAATCTGGGGGCAGAGAGGCTTGGAGGAGCTGTTTCTACTCTGCCATCTTGGCTCCACCCCATACATGGTCAATTTTTGTGTATATGCCATGTACTGCTGAGAAGAAGATATATTCCTTTTTATCCTCATTCAGTTTTCTCCAGAGGTCCATCATATCTACCTTCTCTAAATTTCTATTCACCTCCTTAACTTCTTTCTCGTTTATTTTGAGGTTAGATTTCTCAAGTTCAGAGAGGGGGAGATTGAGGTCCCCCACTAGTAAAATTTTTGCTTTCCATTTCTTCCTCTAATTCCCTTAACTTCTCCTCTAGGAATCTGGATGCTATACCACTTGGTGCATATACATTTATTAATGATATTGCTTCAGAGCCCCAGAGACACACAGTCAGAATTTCCTTTAGACCAGATCTGGTGGCAGAGCAGCTACAGAAGAATGGAAAACTGAGTCCTGAAAATTTGTGGTGGTGGAGCTTCTTCTGAACAGGAGCCCAGAGCCAGGAGGCCAAGAGCCAGGAGCCCAGAATCTGGAGCCAAGAGCACCAGAGCCCAGGAGCCAGGAGCCCAGGTGACTGAAGTATGACTGGGATGCTGAGACTTTGTTTGCCACTTGGTTGAGCCTCGAATTCCCTGGAGTGAAAACGGTGAGAGATATGACATGGACCAGACCCTGTGAACTTCAGGGTGGAGCAGGACATACCTAAATAGCTGGTTAAGTAACTGGGAGCTGTCTGCCATTGAACCCAAGTAGAATCTGGGACCATGGAAGGGGATCCAGGGAATATGAGAACAGGCCCCAAGTCAAGATGAAAAGACCTCTCCTCGGATACTGAGTAATTATGGAATTATATTTTACTAGTAACTTAAGGGATGAAGGGTTTTGTGTATGATAATTAGTAAGACTTTGCTGAATAAGTGACTGATTGTACTTTGAGTACTTTTAGATATTGTTACTGATAAGTGACTGATTGAGTTAATCAAGACTTTGCCCCATGAGTGGAAGACTTTGACCATGTACTTTGAAACTACTGATAAGTGACTGATTGAGTTTACTTAAGAGTGACTGTTTTACTTTGAGACTTTGTTGTGACTATTATATTGTGACTATTATATCATTGTTACTAATGAGTGACTGAGTTAAAAGTTGCCCTATGAGTGGAAGACTTGGACTATTGTACTTTGAGATTATATTGTGATTTTCTGTGATAAGTTGTAATATTATAAATGCTGTACCTTAATTTCCTGTGGATGTTTTGCTTTGATTTGTTATGGAATAAATAGAGTGATCACCATACTGAGTAATCAGGACCTTAAAAGCTGTTCACAGTAGCATTTTTCTGGAAAGCTTCTGTGCATGGCATTACATTAATTCATTCTGCTATCCCCCTCTGTTTTATGGGATAGTTCATCTCATTCACATTCACAGTTATGATTACTATCTGTGTCTTTCCCTCCATCCTATTCCCTCCCCTGTTCATGCTTTTATTCCTCCCTCTTCCCTTCCCCTCCTTAAGGGTTCTCCTTTTGACAACTGCCTCCCTCAGTATTCCCTCCCTCTTAACCCCCCTCCCTTTTTCTACACTTTCCCTTTACTATGTCTTCCTTCCTTTCTAACCACAACCCCTTTTCTTACCCTTTCTCCCTCCTACTGCCTGTAGGGTATGATACATTTTTATACTTAATGTAGTATGTTATTTCCTCCTTGAACCAAGATTGTCAAGAAGAAATCTCATACAGTGCTCCTCTTTCTCCTCTCCTTCTATTATGATTCATTTTATGTCACAATAGAGACCTATACTTACCTGATTTTGTTATTCCCTCTTTACATCAAAACCAATGAGGGCAAAGCACATATAATGTTCATCTCTCTCCCTTCTTTCCCTCTACTACAATATGTTTTTATGCCTCTTCATGTAGCAAATTTACCCTTTTCTGCTTCTTTCCTCTTTTCCCATTAAGGTCCCTTTGCACCCCTTAATAAGATTCTTTTTTTTAATCATCACTTTAGTTAATTTATACCCACACCCTCTATTTATCTATATCCCTTTTAAATGTTGTGATAAGTATACAATTTTCAATATAGACAGGTATCAGCTTCCCATACAGGAATGTAAACAGTTTGCTCTTATTAAATAACGAGTTGTGTGTATGTGTGTGTGTATTTTCCCTATTTATCTTTTTTGTTAGAGAAATGCTAACCTTAATTTTTCTTCTATAAATTTATTTGCTTTTTAGTAGTGTTTTCTTGTAAACAAGAGATCGTGAGCCTTTCTTTTCTTTTCTTCCTTTTCCTTTTCTTTTTTATTATTTTTAGTTTACATCATTCATTTCCACAAGATTTTGAGTTACAAATTTCTCCCCATTTTTCCCCTACCCACCACCCCCAAAACAGCGATCCCACTGAATATCCCCTCCTCCAATTTGCTCTCTGTCAAATCTTTCCCCATCTTCCCTTCGACTTTCCAGTAGGGCAGGGTGGATCTCTATGCCCCAATGCCTGTATACCTTATTTCCCAGTTACATTTAAAATAATAATAATACTAACAATACTATATTTAAAACATTTGATTTTAACCTTTATATTCCCAATTCTTTCCCTACCTCCCTCATCACCCACCCTTACTAGGAAGATAAGCAATTCAATATAGGTTGGACATGTGTAGCTATGTAAAACATTTCCATAGTAGATATATTGTGAAAGACTGACTATATTTCCCTCCATCCTATCTCATCCCCCACTAGTTCTATTTTCTACTTTGATCCTGTCTCTTTTCAAAAGTAGGAATTTCTAACTTTAATCTCACCCATCCTGCCCTCCCTTCCATTGTCCCCAATCTCATCCCCTTCCCCTCTACTCTCCTGAAGGGTGAGATACCCTATTTAGTGTGTATGTCATTCCCTCCCTAAGACCAATTCAATGAGAATAAGGTTGACCCGTTCCCTTTTACTTTCATGTTCTTACGTTCCATTGTAACAGTTTTCCCTTGCCTCTTTTAAATGAGATAATTTACCTCATTCTAACTCTCCCCATCTCCTCTTATTATATTCTTCTCTCCCCTCTTAATTTCACCCTTTAAGTATCACCCCTTCCTACTCAATTGGTCCTGTGCCCTCTATGTATACCTGTACACATATATACACACACTCACATATGTATCCATACATCCATATACCTTCCTATATAGACATATAAGTGTGTGTGTGTATATGTGTGTGTGTGTGTGTGTGTGTGTGTACATTTCTATTCCCTTCAACTATTCTCATACTAAGAAAAGTTTCATAAGTTACAATTATCATTTTTCGATGTAGTAAGGTAAATAGTTCAACTTGATAAGTTCTTGATAAGTTCTTTATGACTTCTTTTCCCTGTTTTCCTACTCATGCTTCTCTTGCTTCTTGTATATGAATGTCAAACTTACAATTCAACTCTGGTTTTTTTCATCAAGAATGCTTGAAAGTCCTCTATTCCATTGAATGAACATATTTTCCCCAGAAACATGATACTCAGTTTTCCTGGGTAGGTGATTCATGGTATTAACCCCAGCTAATTTGACCTCTGGAATATAATATTCCAAGCCCTTTGATACCTCAGTGTAGAAGCTGCCAGATCCTCTGTTATCCTGAATGTGTTTCCACAATATTGAAATTGTTTCTTCCTGACTGCTTATAATATTTTCTCTTTTATCTGGGAACTTTGGAACATGGCTATAATATTTCTAGGAGTTTTCTTTTTGGAATTTTTTGGGGGGCTATCAGTGGATTCTTTCAACCTCTATTTTGACCTCTGGTTCTAAAAACATCAGGGCAATTTTCCTTGAGAATTTCTTGAAGGATGATTTCTAGGGGTGTTTTTTTATCATGGCTTTAAGGTAGACCAATAATTTTTAAATTATCTCTCCTTGATCTATTTTCCAGGTCAGTGTGTTTTTTTTAATTTTTTATTCCTTCCTTCTTTCCTTCCTTCCTTCCTTCCTTCCTTCCTTCATTTTAATATTTTGGTCTTTATTAATTTGTTTATTTACTTTTAGTTTACAAGATTCAGTTCCACAATTCCTTGAGTTTCAAATTTTCTTTCCTTCCCTCCTCTCCCCCCCCACCATTACAGCACACAATCAAGTATAGGATCTGCAAATACTTTCATGTTAGACATTAGTCAGGTTATAAAGAAGGATTGTATCAGATGGAATGAACAATGGGAAAGAGGAAACAAAACCAAACAAACAAAAAAAAAAGATCAGGTAGTTTGCTTCAGTCTGGATTCAAATTCAGTTCTTTCTAGTTCTTTCTCTTGAGGTAGACATCTCTCTCCATTATCAGTCTTTTGTTGTTGACTTATAACCCTGCATTGCTGAGAAGAGTCCAGTCTATCAAAGTTGGTCGTCAAACATATGCTGTATCTGTAAATATGTACAAATTTCTCCTGGTTCTACTCTTCTCAGTCAGCATCAGTTTGTATAAGCTTCTCCAGGTAAGTATGAAGTCCATCTGCTCCTCATTTCTTATAGCACAATAGTATTCAATTAAATTCATATACCACAATTTGTTCAGCCATTCTCCAATTGATGGGCACCCCCTTAATTTCCAAGTCTTTGCCGCCAGGTCAGTGTTTTTTTCAATGAGATATTTCATATTGCC
This sequence comes from Gymnobelideus leadbeateri, assembly GCA_011680675.1. Lineage (NCBI taxonomy): Eukaryota > Metazoa > Chordata > Mammalia > Diprotodontia > Petauridae > Gymnobelideus > Gymnobelideus leadbeateri. Next base: position 139,462 of record WOXC01009488.1, read on the forward strand.
TTCTATTTTTTTTTTCATTTGTTTGGATCTGGTTAATAATATCTTGATTTCTCATAAGGTCACTAGCTTCCATTTGCTCCAATCTAATTATTTTTTATTAATTTATTAGTTTAGTTTTAGTTAACAAGATTAAATTCCATAGTTCCTTGATATTCAAATTTCCTTTACCTCCCTCCCCCTACCTCCCACAACAGTATACAGTCCAGTATAGGATTTGCAAATACATTCATATTAAACATTAGTCCAATTACAAAGGTGTATTGTACTAGGTGGGATGAAAAATGGTAAAGAAGAAATAAAATCAAACAATGAAAAGAAAAAGATATATTAGTTTGATTCCATCAGGATTCAAGCTCAGTTCTTTCTAGTTATATCTCTGGATGTCACATTTCTCTCCTTCATGAGTCTTTCGGGATTGACTTATATCACTGCATTGCTGAAGAGTCCAGTCTGTCATAGTTGGTCATCACACATATGTTGTGTCTGTGATTGTATACAAATTTCTCCTGATTCTACTCACTAGTAAAGCTGTCTGGCCCTGAAGATTTTTTCCTAGGGATTTCATTGATGGCTTGTTTGATTTCTTTTTCTGAGATGGGGTTATTTAGGTAATTCACTTCCTCCTCAGTTAATCTGGGCAACTTGGAATTTTGTAAATATTCATCCATTTCACTAAGATTGTCATATTGATGTGCATACAATTGGGAAAAATAATTCCTCATTATTTTTTTGATTTCCTCTTCATTGGACGTAGATTCACCCTTTTAATTTTTGATACTCATAATTTGGTTTTCTTTCTTTTTTTTATCATATTGACTAAGGGTCTACCAATTTTACTGTTTTTTTCATAAAACCAGCTCTTGGTTTTATTTATTAATTCAATAGTTTTCTTAATTTCTATTTCATTAATCTCTCCTTTAGTTTTCAATATTTCTAATTTCATACTAAATTGGGGATTTTCAGTTTGTTCTCTTTCTATCTCTTTCAATTGCATGTCCAATTCATTGACCTCCCTTCTCTCTGCTTTATTCAAGTATAGACTCAGGGATATAACACTTCCCCTAAGAACTGCCCTTAATGCATCCCACAAATTTTAGCATGTTGTCTCATTATTATCATTCTCTTGAATGAAATTATTGATTGTTTCTATAATTTCTTGTTTGACCCGCCCATTCTTTAAGATTAAATTGTTTAATTTCCAATTAGTTCTTAGTCTATCTTTCCATGGCCCTTTATTGCATATAATTTTTATTGCATCATGATCTGAGAATGATGCATTTAATATTTCTGCCTTTCTGCACTGAATTGTGAGGTTTTTATGCCCTAGTACATGGTCTATTTTTGAGTATGTACCATGCACTGCTGAGAAGAAAGTAAATTCCTTTTTATCCCCATTCAGTTTTCTCCAGAGAACCATCATATCTAGTCTCTCTAAAATTTATTCACCTCCTTAACTTCTTTCTTGTTTATTTTGAGGTTAGATTTATCAAGTTCAGAAAGGGGGAGATTAAGGTCCCCCACTAGTATAGTTTTGCTCTCTATTTCTTCCTCTAATTCCTTTAACTTCTCCTCTAGGAATCTGGATACTATACCACTTGGTGCATATATATTAAGTAGTGATATTGCTTCATTCTCAATGGTGCCTTTTAGCAGGATATAGTTTCCTTCCTTATCTCTTTTAATTAGATCTATTTTTGCTTTTGCTTTATCTGAGATAAGTATTGCTACCCCTGCTTTTTTTACTTTAGCTGAGGCATAATAAATTCTACTCCAACCTTTTACCTTTACCCTGTGGGTATCCCTTTGTTTCAAACATATGTCTTGTAGACAGCATATTGTAGGATTATGGTTTTTAATCCATTCTGCTATCCACCTCTGTTTTATGGGAGAGTTCATCCCATTCACATTCACAGTAATGATGACTATCTGTCTCTTCCCCTCCATCCTATTCCCTCCCCTGTTTGTGTTTTTGTTTCTTCCTTCTCCCTTCCCCTCCTTAAAGTTTTCCCTTTTGACCACCCCCTCCCTCAGTGTTCCCACCCAGTGAACCCCCTTCTTAACCTGCCCTCTCCCCTTACTACTATTTCCCTCCCCTCTAATCTCCCCCTTTAGTCTCCTCCTTTTAAACTCCCACCTTACCCTCCCACTATCTATAGGACACAATATATTTTTATACTTATCAGAGTAAGTTACTCCCCGTTTGACTCCAAACCAATGAGAGTAAATTTCAAACAGTGCTCCTCTCCCTCCCTCCTTTTCCTCTATTTAATGAAGTTATGTGTCTATTCCCATTAGAATCTTAAACTTCACTGATTAAGTTGATCCCTCTTTGAACCAGAACCAGTGAGAATAGTGTTTAAATGAAGTTCCTCTCACTCTATCTTTCCCCTCTACTATAGTGTGTTTTGACGCCTCTTCAAATGGCATATTTTACCTTTTCCTATCTCATGATTTCCTTTTTCCCATTACAATCCCTTTGATCTCCTTAATAGGTTTTTTAAGTTTTCAGGTTAGTGTATTCATACCCACACCCTCTATCTAAGTATAACCCTTTTGAAGGAGAAGATAATCATAAAAATTTCAATATTGACAGTTATCAGCTCCTCATATAGTGATATGAACATTTTGCTCTTGTTGCATCCAAAGTAATGAGCATGTGTGTATGAGTGTGGGTGTGTGCACGTATATATGTGTGAGTCTATGTTTTCCTTGTTTACCTTTTTTATGTCTTTCTAGAGTCTTGTAATTGGAGATCAGATTTTCCATTGAGCTCTGGCTTTTTCATCAGGAAAGTCTCAAAGTACCTTGTTTCATTAAACAACCATCTTCTTGCCTGAAAGATTATGCTCAGTTTTGCTGGATAGTTAATCTTTGGTTGTAGTCCTAGCTCTCTTTCCATAAAAAATATCAAATTCCAGTCCTTCTGCTCTTTTAATGTAGAAACTGCTAGGTTCTGTGTGATCCTAACAGTAGTTCCACGATATTGAAATTATTTCTTTTTGGCTTCTTGCAGAATTTTTTCCTTAATCTTGTAATTCTGGAATTTGGCTACTATATTTCTTGAAGTTTTCAATTTGGGATCTCTTTCAGGAGGAGTCTGGAGGATTCTTTCCATAACTATTTTATCGTCTGATTCCAGGACTTCAGGACAGTTTTCTTTGACAATCTCTTGGAGGATGTTGTCTAGGCTGCTTTTTTAATCATGGCTTTCTGGTAGACCAATAATTCTTAAGTTATCTTTCCTGGATCTGTTCTCTAGGTCAGTTGTTTTTCCAGTGAGATATTTTATATTTTCTTCAATTTTTCAATCATCTTGTTTTGTTTGATTGATTCTTGGTGCATCAAAGAGTTTTGAGTTTCAATTTGAGTGATTCTAATTTTTAGCGAATTTTAGTCTTCAGTCAGTTTTTGAAGGTCCTTTTTAGGGAGGTATTTTCTCCAATAACTTCACTAATTTTACTTTTTAAGGATTTGTTTTCTTCACTGAGACTTTTTTCCAAGTTGATCACTGCCTCCCTGATTTGCTCTTTAAAATCTTTCTTAAGCTCCTCCAAGAATGCTATTTGGGCTTGAGACCAGTTCATATTTCCTTCCGTGGTCTCAGGTGTGGGTAAAGAGTCCAAATTGTCCTGTGTATTTGGTTGTTCTTAACCTACATAGTAAGCTTTGATCGATTTTCTTGCCTTCCCCTTCTCCTTCTCAGCTTCCTTCCTTCCCACTGAGATTTCCTATTTCTTAATTTCTCAGGCTTTGAGCTAAGGGCCTCATTGTTGACTTTGAATGCTGTAGCCTATGTAGTCTAGTTTGTGCCTAAGGCAGGGATCTCAGAGAGGAATGTAGATGCACACAGAGTAGTCTGTGGAAGTAGATGGATCTGACCACTTTAGATTTCTTCCTCTATACCCCTGGGCTATAAGCAGGCTTTTGTTGGTCAGATGAGGTGGGGCTCGTTGGGATCCCTCCCTCTCTTCTCTTCAGACTCCTGGGTGTCTCAGTTACACCCTTTCTTGGAGACTCCCAAGCCTGAGGCTATTTCTACTAACTTGGGAATTCAATCTGGGTGGGAGACTAATCTTTGGATTTTCTACTTCATGAATGAATTATGGGAGGATCAGGGCAACTAGAATTTACTTTGCAATTCTAGCCCCTGTATTATACAGGAGGCAATTTCTAAACTTCCAGGCTGGGGGCTGATCACTGCAGGAGAAGCTGCTCTCTCTGCTTGGGGCCCGACTCTCCTACCTGGCTCCAGTGATTCCTCCTGTGCCATCCTGAGATGATGGTAAGATGACTGCAATTCATCCTTGGTAAGTCTTCGAGCTGGGGCTGCTCCCTCTGGTGTAGTCTGCTTGTCTGCTCTTAAGTCTGAGCTGTGCAGACCACACATGCTCTGGGCTCGCCCTATCTGGAAGGACTGGGCACTTTCCTGGGCTGGATTCTGCCATCCTCCCTTTCCAAGTGGATTTTGTCACTCCAGAATCCATTCAGATTCATTTTTTAAGGTTTATTGAAGGCGGAGCTTAGCAAAGTTACTGCTTCCTTTCTGCCATCTTGGCTCCACCCCCCGCTCTCCAATCTAATTCTTTTTTTTAAACAAATGCTTTATTAACTTCTGTTTTACATCATTCATTTCCACCAGATTTTGAGTTACAATCATTTCCCCCGCGTTATTCCCCTACCCAACCTCCCAGAATAGCAGTCCCACAAGATATCACTTCCTCCAATCTGCTCTCTCCCATACCTTCTCCCATACCCCCTTCGATTTTTCCATTACAGGAAGGTGAATCGTTGTGTCCCAATGCCTGCACACCTTATCTCCCAATTATAAGCAACAGAGTATTAATAATAGTATTTATATATATTTGAAACATTTAATCTTAAGACCTCGAATTTCAGATCCATTTCCTTCCTCCCTTGTCATCCATTCCCTCTTGGGAGATAATTAATTCAGTATATGTTGTACATGTCTAGCTATGCAAAACATTATCATAGTAGATATATTGTACAAGGCTGCTTATAATTCGCTCCCGCTTATCCCACCCCCCACCCGGTCCATTCCCTACATGATCCTGTCCCTCTTCTATAGTGGGTACCTCCAACCTCCCCTCCCCCCAAGGATGCCTTCCCATCAATCATCCCTCCTCTCATCCCCCTTCCCCCTATCCTGCTGCAGGTTGAGATATCCCATTTAGTATGTATGTCATTCTCTCCCTGAACAAAATTCAATTAGAATGTGGATTTGCCTTTTTCTTCCCTTCCTATTCTCCCCCTCCCTTGCGACCACTTCCCCTTGCTTCTTCTACATGAGATAGTTTACCCTACCCTGTCTTTCCCCATCTCCTTTTGCCACTTTCCTCTCTCACCTCATAATTTCATCCCTTGAGTACTCTCCCTTCCCAACACGTTCAGCCTATGCCCTCTATCCATATATAACTGTAACCATATACACACACATTCACATATGTATTCATATGACCACACCCCCTTCTTCCATTATTTTCATAGTGAGAAAGATATCATCAGTCACAGTTATTGCTTTTCTGTATAGGAATGTAAACAGTTCAACTTTGATAAGTTCCTTTTGATTTCTTTTCCTTGATTACCTTCTCTTCCTTCTTGTGTCTGGATGTCAAATTTTCTATTCAATTCTGGTTTTTTCCTCAAGAATGCTTGAAAGTCCTCTATTCCACTGAATGACCATATTTTCCCCTGAAACAAAATACTCAGTTTTGCTGGGTAGGTGACCCTTGGGTTCATTCTCAATTCTTTTGCCCTCTGGAATATCATATTCTATGCCCTTCGATTCCTCAGTGTAGAAGCTGCCAGGTCCTGGGCTATTCTAATTGTGTTTCCACAATATTGAAATTGTTTCTTCCTGGCTGCTTGGAGTATTTTCTCCTTGATCTGGGGATTCTGGAACCTGGCTATAATATTCCTGGGAGTTTTCTTTTTGGGATCTTTTTCAGGAGGTGATCAGTGGATTCTTTCAACCTCTATTTTGTCCTCTGGATCTAAAACATCAGGGCAATTTTCCTTGAGAATTTTTTGGAGGGTGATTTCTAGGTTCTTTCTTTGATCATGGCTTTCAGGTAGTCCAATAAATTTTAAATAGTCTCTCCTGGATCTATTGTCCAGGTCAGTGGTTTTTCCCATGAGATATTTCACATTGCCTTCTGATCTTTCGTTTGTTTGGATCTGCTTAACAGCATCTTGATTTCTCATAAAGCTTCCATTTGCTCCAGTCTAGCTCTGAAAGAATGAATCTCCTCAGTGAACTTTTGAGATTCTTTTTCCATCTGGCAAATTCGACTTTTTAAGGCATTCTTCTCCTCATTGCCCTTTTGGGCTTCCTTTGCCATTTGAGTTAGTCTATTTTTAAGGTGTTCTTTTCCTCAGTCAGGCTGTTGACCCTCATTTCATACTTTTCCTGCATCCTTCTCATTTCTCTTTCCAATTTTTCCTTCACTTCTCTTATTTGATTTTTAAAGTCCTTTTTAAGGTCCTCTATGGCCTGCAACCCGCTCATGTTTTCCCCTGGGGCTTTTGGAGCAGGACTTCTGACCTCACAGTCCTTTTCCTGCTCTATGCGCCCAAAATAGGAGTCTAGGGTTGCATTTTTCTGTTTCCTTTGCCTTGGCATGTTGCCACTTGATTACCTGACTTTTGGGTTTGTTGCCACACTATGGCTTTAAGGCCAGATAGAGGAATTTTCGTCCCGAATGTGGGGGGGCAACTTCCGTTTCTGGCAAGCTGTAAACCCACCCACGACTTCCACCCTAGATCACAATCCAGATGCAGGGAGGTTAAAGCAAGAGAGATTACCCCCCACGACTGATCGCTGGATCTCCCTACAATTAATTGCAGGCCAGGAGCTGGAGCTGCCTCCGAAAACTACAAAATGGCATGTCTCCTCAGTGGCTTCTAGCCCCCAGGGGAGGGAGCCAACGCATTCCCCCAAATACCGGTCCCAAAGTCCATAGGACACTAACCTCTTACTTTGTTCTAGGCATGTCTATGTTGATAATTCTGGAGTCGCCATGGCTGCTGGTGTTCTGGGGTTCCTCCAACTTGCTGCTGGCCCTGCCGCCCTGGGGCTAAAACCTCGGCGCTCTGCTCGGCTCCCCGTGCTCTCTGCGGGCTGCCTGCTGCTGGCTCCCAGACCTCTGCACTGGTCCTTCCTGCAGAGCTGCTGGTCTGTCCTCAGCGGGAGGTTAGTTTCTCTGTCGTTCTGTGGGTGCTGGGGCTCCAGAAGTTGTTCAGAGTCCCCTTTTACACAGTTTGGGGGGAATCTGGGGGCAGAGTGCCTTGGATGAGCTGTTTCTACTCCGCCATCTTGGCTCTGCCCCCCCCCCCCCAATCTAATTCTTAAGCAATGATTCTTTTCCCATCTGGCAAATTCAGCTTTTTAAGGAATTCTCCTCGTTGGCTCTTTTGCCATTTCAGTTAGTCTATTTTTTAAGGTGCTATTTTCTTCAGTCAGGTTATTGACTCTCATTTTATAATTATAATTTTCTTGCATCATTCTCATTTATTTTCCCAATTTTTCCTCCACTACTCATATTTAGTTTCCAAAATCCTTCTTAATCTCCTCTGTCACCTGTAAGAAGCTTATCCTTTTGATGAAATATTTACTTGGCTGTCTTCCTCCTGTTCCATGCCCTGATCCTTTCTGTCCCCCCAAAAGGAATCCAAAGTTGGACCATTGTATTTGCCTTGCTTTCCTCCTCTGCTCATGTTTCCACCCAATTACTTGACTTTTGAGCTTTTTGCCATAGTAGAACTCTGGTACCAGAGTGGGGAGCTTTGTCCTAATTTCTGGGGTTTTCTCAGCTGTTGGAGCTATTAGTTGGCTGCCATCTATGAAGCCTCCACATGCTCTGGCACACTAGTCATGCACCCCAGGACTCCCACCCCACCCAGTGCTCCAGATCCAAGCAGTTTAAAACAAAAGCAATTATCCCTCAGTCTGGTTCCTTGGTCCCCCTACAATCTGCAGGCCAGGAGATCTGAAGCAACCATGTGGCAGTGGCTGGAGGGCTGCCATACCTCAGGCACTTCTCACCCTGTGGGCAAAAGCCTGACTACACTCCCAAACTCCCAGGTCCCAAAGTCCACACTGCACTGACTTCTCACTTTGTCCTTAGCATCTCTGGGCTGATAATTCTGGAAACAGACACAGCTGCTGGTGATCTGAAATCCCTCCAGCTGGCAGCTAGTTGTGGCCCTGAGGGTAAAACCTCAGGCTTTGTGGGGCTGGGCTTGGCTCCCAGAGTGCTGTTCTGGCTGCTTCCTGCCAGCCTGCTGGGTCGTCTTCAGCAGAAGGTTAGCTTCCCTGTGTCATTTTGTGGGTTCTGTAACTTCAACGTTTTCTTCAGTGAAATGTTTTTTTTTTCTATTTTTGCAATTGTAATTTTACAAGAATTGGTCAATTTATCTTCTACCTCTCTAATTTGTTTTTTAAAGTCTTGCTTGAGCTCTTCTAAGAATGCTTTCTGGGCTTGAGACCAGCTCATATTCCCTTTTGAGGCTACAGTTGTGGATATAGAGTCAATGTTGTCTCCTCCTGAATTTGGTTCTTCACACTCGCAATAATAGGATTCTAAACTCTGCCTTTGCGATCTGTTTTTTTTTTTCACCATTTAGAGACATAGCCTTAACCATGCCCTTCTTCTAGTATTTCCAAGCCTTCAGCTAGTTCCACTATTTTAGGGTTTTACTCTGGGGGAATATTTTCTGGGTTTCAGAAAAGGGAAATTAGAGCAGCTGGAAACTTCTCTGCCATATTAATCCCTGGAAGTTTAGGTAGGTAATTTTTAAACTTCCAGGCTATGGGTTGATAGCCCTAGGAATAGTTGCTGTCATTGCCATGGACCCTGTGATTGTATCTTACCCAGTTGCAACAGATCCCCAATCCTGTGGTGATAGGCCTGAGACTTGTACATGAGTTTGGTGTATCAGCTTGCCTAGGCATGCTCTGGCTATTTCAGCCTCCATGCACTGAGTCTTCCTCTGTGTCCATGCAGCCATCATCCACTTCCATACCAGTCCACCTCCCCCATTTATTTATTTTTCAATTCACTTGATATTCTTGACATTTTGTTCATCCAGATGAATTTTGTAATTATTTTTCTCTCTCTGTAAAACAAATCTTTGTTAGTATGGCATGGAATAGATAGATTAATTAAGGAAGAATTATCATTTTTATTATACTGACTTGGCCTAACCAAGAGTAATCAATATTTCTCTATTTGTTTAGATCTGCCTTCATTCATGTGAAGTATTGTGTAATTCTGTTTATATAGTTCCTGTGTGTCTTGGCAGTCAGACTCTCAAGTTTTTTATATTGTCTACTGTTATTTCATTTCCAATTTCTGCTCATTTTTTTCCTAAGATATGTTTATTTAAGAATTCTATCTCCTTCTCTGGTAATGTAAGCAGTTGGATTTTTGTAAATATTCATCCATTCCAATTAGATTGTCAGTTTTACTAACAAATAATTGGGCAAAATAACTCCTAATAATTGCTTTAATATCATCTTCATTGGTGGTACAGTCACCCTTTTCAATTTTGAGACTGATAATTGTTCTTTAAAAAAAATCAAATTAACCAATAGTTTATTGTATTTTCTTTTAATAAAACAAGCTTCTAGCTTTATTTCTTAGTTCAGTTTTTTCCTTTAAAATTGATTAGTGTCCCCTCTGATTTAGGAGATTACAATATTAGTGTTTAATTGGGTTTTTTTCTTTTATTTTAGTTGCATGCCCAATTCATTAATTTGAACTTTTTCTCTTTTATCAATCGAAATATAAAATTTCCCCTAAGAACCATTTTGCCTACATCCCCAAAATTTTGGAATATTATCTCATCATCCTTTTCTAATGAAATTATTGTTTTGGGAATTTGTTCTTTGACCCATTCTTTAAGATGAGATTACTTAGTTTGCAATTATTTTTAATCTATATTTCCTTGATACTTTATGGAAAATATTTTTATTGAGTTATGGTCTGAAAAGGGTGTGTTCAATTTCTCTGCTTGTCATCATTTAGCATGTGGTGTTTATGCCCTAAACATGTTCAATTTTTGTGAAGGTGCCATGCATAGCTGAGAAAAAGGCATACTGTTTTTTTGTTCCCATTTAGTTTTCTCCATAGATATATCTAATCTAATTTTTACTAAAATTCTATTCATCTCCTTAACTTCTTTTTTATTTATTTTATGGGAGGATTCATCTAGCTCTGAGGGGAGAAAGTTAAGATCTTCTACAAGTCTATTTCTTCCTATAATTCATTCATTTTTTCCTTTGAAAACGTGGGTGCTATGCCATTTGATACATATAGGTTTAGTATTTATATCACTTCGTTGTCTAGGATACCTTTTACTAAGATATCATTTCCCTGATTATCCCTTTCAATTAGGTCTATTTAGATATTTGATTTTTGTTTTTCTGAGATCGTGCTCATCAAATCTGCTCCAGTTCTTTATTTTAAGTCTGAATCCTTTCATCTGTGTTATTTGTAAGCAACAAGTTGTTGGATTCTGGTTTGTATACCATTCTGCTATCTGATTTTGTTCTATGGATATTCATCCCATTCACATTCACAGCTATAATTACAACAGTACATTTCCATCCATCCTATTTACTTCTGTTTATCTGTCTCTTTTATACTGTTATATAAAATCTGCTTTAACTCCAACCACTGGGTTCTTTTATCTGCCTTTCCTTTCATTTAACCCACTTTTTCTTGTTTCATTTACCTAATACTTCCTTTGGGCAAGCTAGATTTTTATTATCAATTGAGTATGTACATACACATACACACACACACACACACACACACACATATTTCCATCTCTTTGAACCAAATTAGATGTGAGTGAGGATCATGTGTTTCACCTCCTACAATTTTCCTCTGAAATGTAAAAGGTCTTTCTTTTGCATCTCTTTTATGTGATGTAATTTTCTCCAATCTTCCTCGCCCTTCCTTCTTCAACCAGGGTATCCCTGTTTCTTGTATAGCCATTTTCTTGTCTACACATTTTCTTTTACATCATCCCAACATAATCAAAACACTCTCATTCCTTCTTTCTATGTAGAAACCTTCTAACTGATTTAATAATGATAAAGTTCGGGGGCAGAGCAAAGATGGCTGAGTAGAAACAGCACGTCCAAGCCACTCTCCCCCCAAACTACCTCCAAAATATATAAAAGGGGACTCTGAACAACTTCTGGAGCCCCAGCACCCACAGAACGACACAGAGAAGCTAACCTCCCGCTGAGGACAGCCCAGCAGCCCTACAGGAAGGACCAGTGCAGCGCTCTGGGAGCCAGCAGTGCACAGCGCACAGAGCATGGGGAGCCGAGCCGAGCCGAGCCGAGCCAAGCCCAAGTCCCCCTGAGCCGAGGCCCTGCCAGCAGCCGGCTGGAGAGACCCCAGAAAACCAGCACCTGTGGCAATTCCAGAATTATCAACATATCCAGAATTATCAACATAGACATGCCTAGGACAAAGTGAGAGGTTAGTGCCCTATGGACTTTGGGACAAGTATTTGGGGAATGCATCGGCTTCCTCCCTTGGGGGCTAGAAGCCACTGAGGAGACACGCCATTTTGTAGTTTTCAGAGGCAGCTCCAGCTCATGGCCTGCGAACTGTAGGGAGATACAGCGATCAGTTTTGGGGGGTAATCGCTCTTGCTTTAACCTCCCTGGATCTGGATTGTGATGTGGGGTGGAGGTTGTGGGTGGATTTCCAGCTTCCAGAAAAGAAAGCTGTCCCCCACATGTTTGGGACGAAAATTCTGGTCTGGCAGCAGAGCCATAGTGAGGCAACAAGCCCAAAAGTCAAGTAATTAAGTGGCAACATGCCAAGGCAAAGGAAACAGAAAAATGCAACCCTAGACTCCTATTTTGGGGCATGGAGCGGGAAAAGGACTGTGAGGTCAGAAGTCCTACTCCAAAAGCCCCAGGGGAAAACATGAGAAGGTTGCAGGCCATAGAGAACCTTAAGAAGGAATTTAAAAATCAAATAAGAGAAGTGGAGGAAAAATTGGAAAGAGAAATGAGAAGGATGCAGGAAAAGTATGAAATGAGGGTCAACAGCCTGACTGAGGAAAACAACACCTTAAAAAATAGACTGATTCAAATGGCAAAGGAGGCCCAAAAGGGCAATGAGGATAAGAATGCCTTAAAAAGTCGAATTTGCCAGATGGAAAAAGAATCTCAAAAGTTTACTGAGGAGATTCACTCTTTCAGAATTAGACTGGAGCAAATGGAAGCTAATGACTTTATGAGAAATCAAGATGCTGTTAAGCAGATACAAACAAATGAAAGATTAGAAGGCAATGTGAAATATCTCATGGGAAAGCCACTGACCTGGAAAATAGATCCAGGAGAGACAATTTAAAAATTATTGGACTACCTGAAAGCCATGATCAGAGAAGGAATCTATAAATCACCCTTCAAGAAATTCTCAAGGAAAATTGCCCTGATGTTTTAGATCCAGAGGGCAAAATAGAGGTGGAAAGAATCCACAGATCACCTCCTGAAAAAGATCCCAAAAAGAAAACTCCCAGAAATATTATAGCCAGGTTCCAGAACCCCCAGATCAAGGAGAAAATACTACAAGCAGCCAGGAAGAAACAATTTCAATATTCCGGTAAAGCAATCAGAATAGCACAAGACCTGGCAGCTTCTACACTGAGGCATATAAGGGCATGGAATACGATATTCCAGAAGGCAAAAGAACGGAGAATGAACCCAAGGGTCACCTACCCAGCAAAACTGAGTATTTTGTTTCAGGGGAAAATATGGTCATTCAGTGGAATAGAGGACTTTCAAGCATTCTTGAGGAAAAAAAAAAAACAGAATTGAATAGAAAATTTGAAATCCAGACACAAGAAGCAAGAGATGCCTGAGAAGGTAATCAGGGAAAAGAAATAAAAAGGAACTTATCAAAGTTGGACTATTTACATTCCTATATGGAAAATCAATAACTGTGACTAAGGAAACCTTTCTCAGTATGAGAATAATGGAAGAAGGGTGTGTGGTAATATGAATACATATGTGAATGTGTGTGTATATGGTTACAGTTATATATGGATAGAGGGCATAGGCTGAATTTGTTGGGAAGGGAGGATACTCAAGGGGTGAAATTATGATGTAAGAGAGGAAAGTGGCAAGAGGAGATGGGGAGAGACAGGGTAGGGTAAACTATCTCATGTAGAAGAAGCAAGGGGAAGTGGTTGCAAGTGAGGGGGAGAATAGGAAGGCAAAACCACATTCTCATTGAATTTGGTTCAGGGAGAGAATGACATACATACTAAATGGAATATTTCAACCTGCAGCAGAATAGGGGGAAGGGGGATGAGAGGAGGGATGATGGATGAGAGGGCATCCTTGGGGGGAGGGGAGGTTGGAAGTACCCAGTATAGAAGAGGGACAGGATCATGTAGGGAATGGACCAGGTGGGGGGTGGGATGAGTGGGAGGGAATTATAAGCAGCCTTGTACAATAGATCTACTATGATAATGTTTTGCGTAGCTAGACATGTACAACATATACTATACTGAATTAATTATCTCCCAAGAGGGAATGGATGACAAGGGAGGAAGGAAATGGATCTGAAATTCGAGGTCTTAAGATTAAATGTTTCAAATATATATAAATACTATTATTAATACTCTTTTGCTTATAATGGGGAGATAAGATGTGCAGGCATTGGGACACAAAGATTCACCTTCCTCTAATGGAAAAGACGAAGGGGGTATGGGAGAAGGTATGGGAGAGAGCAGATTGGAGGAAGCATTATCTAGTGGGACCGCTATTCTGGGAGGCTGGGTAGGGGAATAACGGGGGGAAAATGATTGTAACTCAAAATCTGGCGGAAATGAATGATGTAAAACAGAAGTTAATAAAGCATTTGTTTAAAAAAAATCTGGCAGAAATGAATGATGTAAAACTGAAGTTAATAAACCATTTGTTTAAAGGAAAAAAATAATGATTTAGTTCTTAGAAGTTACTTATAATTTATTTCCATATAGAAAAGTAAACAGGTAAACCTTGCTGCATCCCTTATAATTTCTCTTTTATGTTTACCATTTTATGTTTCTTTTAGGTCTTGCATTTTAAAGTACACTTTTTTTTTCACTCTGATCTTTTCATTAGGAAAGCTTGAACATCTCTATTTGATAAAATATCCATTTCCCATACTCAGTTTTACTAGGAAGGTTATTCCTGATTGTAATCCCAACTATTTTGCCTTCTGGATTGTCAAAGTCAAAGAGCTAAATGTAGTAGCTTCTAAATCTTGTGTGAACTTGACACTGGCTTCATAATATTTGAATGATTTCTTTATGGCTGCTTGAAATATTTTTTCTTTGACCTTGGAGCTTTGAATTAGTTATAATAATCTTAGGAGTTTGGGATTTTTTTTCAGGTGGTGATTGGTGGGTTCTTTTAATTTCTGTTCCACTCTGGTTTTAGAATAGTAGGGCAACTTTACTGGATAATTTCTTGAAAACTAATATCTAGGCTCTTCCTTTCATCATGGTTTTCAGGTAATTCAATGTCTTTTTTAAAAGTTTATTTCATTTTTAATGTGTGGAATAAAGACAAGCATTTCCATAACATAGTACATTTTTTAAATGTACATGAAACTGCAAATTCCTATGCACAACTTGCTATTCCTTTCAAATACACACAAAATTACCACGGTTATTTTTTATTTTCCTTTTTTTTCTTCCCTATCCCCCACATTAGAGATGGCTACCATTAAACACATATGTAGGGGCAAAGAAAAGATGGTGGAGTAGAAACAGGACTTCTGCAGAGCTCTCGACCACTCACTGAATGACCTCTCGAGCTCTAGAATCCACAAAATCACACAGAGAAGCTAACCTCCCAACAGCCCAGTGGGAGAGCCAAGCCTACGTCCACATGACTCAGAGTTATTTAGCCCCAGGGCAGCCAGAGCAGCAGCCAACTAGAGGGACCCCAGAAAACCAGCAGCTGTGGCATATCCAAAATTATCAACACATAAGTGCCTAGGACAAAGTGAGAGGTCAGTGCCCTATGGACTTTGGGACTGGTTGGGAGAGCATGTGGCCTCATTCACCTGGGGGGTGAGAAGCCAATGAGACACTGGCACAGCTTGCACCACATTGCCACTTTGAAGCTTCAGCTCCTGGCCTGCAAATTGTAGGGGGATCCAGAAATCAATCTGGCAGGTAATCGCTCTTGCTTTACCCTTCTTGGATCTGAATTGTGTTCTGGGGTGGAGGTCTTGGGGTGTGTGACAAGCTTGGAAGAGTGTGTGGAGGCTTCACAGAGGCCACACAACTAACACCTACAGCAGTTGAGAAAATTCCAGCATTTGGGAAAGAAGCTCCCATGGCTGGTGCCAGAGTCCTACTGTGGCAACAAGCCCAAAAGTCAAGTAATTGAGTGACAACATGCCTAGGCAAAGGAAACAAAATAAACAGAAAAATTCAACATTAGACTCCTATTTTGGGTGCAAAGAGGATCAAAGCATGGAACAGAAGGAGGACTGTGAGGTCAGAAATCCTGTACCAAAAGCCCCAAATGAAAATACGAGCTGGCTCCAGGCCATAAAGGACCTTAAGAAGCAGAGAAGAGAAATAGGGGAAACATTGATTAGAGAAACGAGAAAGATGAAAGAAAAGGATGAAATGAGAGTCAACAGCCTGACTGAGGAAAATAACACCTTAAAAATAGACTAACTCAAATGGCAAAAGAGGCTTAAAAAGGCAATGAGGAGAAAAATACCTAAAAAAGCTGAATTTCCAGATGTAAAAAAAATCTCAAAAGCTCACTGAGGAGAATCATTCCTTCAGAATTAGACTGGAACAAATGGAATCTACTGACTTTATGAGGAATCAAGATGCTATTAAGCAGATCCAAACAAATAAAGGAACAGAAGACAATGTGAAATATCTCATGGGAAAAACCACTGGCCTGGAAAATAAATCCAGGAGAGACAATCTAAAAATCATTGGACCACATGAAAACCATGATTAAAGGAATAATCTAGAAATCATCCTTCAAGAAATTCTCAAGGAAAATTGCCTGGATGTTTTAGAACCAAAGGGCAAAACAGAGGTTGAACAAATCCATGAATCACCTCCTGAAAAAGATCCCCAAAAGAAAACTCCTACGAATATTGTAGCCAGGTTCCAGAATTTCCAGGTCAAGGAGAGAATATTACAAGCAGCCAGGAAGAAACAATTTCAATATTGTAGAAATAAAATCAGGATAGCAGTGGATCTGGCAGCTTCTACCATGAGGGACTGAAGAGCATGGAATACGATATTCCAGAGGGCAAAGGAGTTGGGATTAAAACCAAGAATCACCTACCCAGCAAAACTGAATATCATGTTTCAGGGGAAAATATGGCAATACAGTGGAATAGAGGACTCTCAAGCATTCTTGAGGCAAAAAACAGAGTTGAATAGAAAATTTGACATTCAGATACAAGAAGCCAGATATGCTTGAGAAGGTAAACAGGGAAAAGAAATCATTAAGAACTTACCAAAGTTGAACTATTTACAGTCCTACAGGGAAAAAAGATAATTGTAACTGATGAAACTTTGCTCAGTATGAAAATAGTTGAAGAAGGGTATATGAGCATATGAATACATATGTGAATGTGTGTGTGTATATATATATATATATATATATATATATATATATATGTATGTATATATATATGTATATGTATATATATATATGTGTATATATATATATATATATATATATATATACACATGTTTTTTTGGTGTACATAGATAGAGGGCACAGGTCAAATTTAATAGGAAGGGATGATACTTAAATGTGAAATTAAGAGGTAAGACAGGAATATAATGAGGGGGATGGGGAAAGACAGAATGGGACGAACAATCTCATATAGAAGCAAGCTAAATAGCTACAAAATAGCTACAAGGGAGGGTAAGAACAGGAAGGCAAAAAGGCAAAACCTTATTCTCATTGAATTTGGATCAGGGAGAGAATGACATACATATTAATTGGGACATCTCACCCTATAGGAGAGTGGGTGGGCGGGGCATATGGGGGAGATGATGGAAGGGAGTTTAGGCTGGTGGGGAGGGGAGTTGGAAACACCAAGTTTTGAAAAGGGACAGGACCAAAGTGGAGAGTAGATCTGGTGGGAGGTGGGATAGGAGGGAGGGAAATATAGTCAGCCTTTTACAATATATCTACTATGGTAATATTTTGTATTGCTACACATGTACAGTATATACTGTGTTGCTTATTTTGCTTTTAAAATAATTTTTAAATATATAATAATATATAATACTATGATTAATATTATTTTGCATACAATTGGGAGATAAGATGTGCAGGCATTGCGGCACAAGGTTTTACCTTGCCCTACTGGGGCAATACCCTCAAAGGGGATATTGGAGAAGAGATGGGAGAGAGCAGATTGGATGAGGGGATATCCTGTGGTACTGCTATTCTGGGGTAGTGGGTAGGGGTAAAAAGGGGAAAATGTAACTCAAAATCTGACGGAAATAAATGATGTAAACCAGCAGTTAATAAAGCATTTGAAAAAAATATGTATGTGTGCATGTGTGTAAAAATTTTTATTCATTCTTCTGTCAGTTCTTTCTCTAGATGCAGATAGCGTCTTTCTTCATATGTTTTTCATAGTTACATGGCTATTTATAATAGGCAAATTTATATACTTGAAGTTATCCTTAAAACAATATTGTTATTACACTATACAAAATTCTCTTGGTTATGCTTATTTCATTTTTAGCTATTTCATATAAGCCTTTACATGTTTTTTTACCCCTAAGACCATCTAGTACATCACAGTAGTATTCAATCACAATATACCACATCTTGTTCATCCATTCTCCAAATTGATGGGCATCCTTAAAACTTCCAATTATTTGCCACCAAAAATAGAATTGCTACAAATATTTTAGAACATATACCTTATTTTTACTTTTCCCTAATCATATTTGGAAATAGAACTTGATGTACTACTGCTGGTTCAAAGGGGTATGGGTACCTTAATAACTTTTTGGCCATAATTCCATATTACTTTCCTAAATAGTGGGATTAGTTCATAATTCAAACAGCAATGAATTAATGTCACATTTTCCTCCATATTCCCTGTAATTTTTGTCACTTTCTTTTTTTTTATTAATTTATTAGTTTAGTTTCAGTTAACAAGATTCAATTCCATAGTTCCTTGATTTTCAAATTTCCTTTACTTCCCTCTCCCGCCCGCCATGACAGCATATAGTCCAGTATAGGGTCTGCAAATGCATTCATATTAGACATTATTCCAATTACAAAGACGTATTATACTAGGTGGGATGAAAGATGGTAAGGAAAAAATAAAACCAAACAATGAAAAGAACAAGATCATTTAGTTTGCTTCCATCAGGATTCAGGCTCAGTTCTTTCTAGTTATATCTCTGGATGGCGCATTTCTCACTTTCTTGAGTCTTTCGGGATTAACTTATATCACTGCATTGCTGAAAAGAGTCCAGTCTGTCATAGTTGGTCATCACAGATATGGTATGTCTGTAATTGTATACAAATTTCTTCTGATTCTACTCTTCTCGCTCAGCATCAGTTTGTATAAGTCTCTCCAGGTAATTATGAAATCCATCATCTCCTTGTTTCTTATAGCACAATAAAATTCCATTACATTCATATACCACAACTTGTTTAGCCATTCCCCAATTGATGGGCACCCCTTTAGTTTCCAATTCTTTGCAACCACAAAAAGGGCTGCTAAAAATATTTTTGTACATATGGGTCTTCCTCCCACTTCTATGATCTCTTTGGGATATAACCCTAGAAGTGGTATTGTTGGGTCAAAGGGTATGAAAGTATTTATAGCCCTTTGGACATAATTCCAGATTGCTCTCCAGAATGGTTGGATAAGTTCACAACTCCACCAGCAATGTATTATTGTTCCAATTTGTCCACATCCTCTCCAGCATTTGTCACTATTTGTCACTTTCTCCATCAATCATTTTAGCCAATCTGGTATAATTTAATTCTTAATTTATCTCTCCTTAATCTCTTTTCTAGGTAAGGTGCTTTTTCAATTAGATATGTTACTATTTTTCTTTTTTTTTCTTCTTTTGATTTTGTTTTATTGTTTCTTTATGTATTCTGGAGTATTCCACTTGCCCAATTCTGATTCTTAAGTGATTATTTTCCTTAATAAGCTTTTTAACTCTTTTTTTTTTTTCCAATATGGCCAATGCTCTTTTCTAAAGTATCATTTTCTTTAGGATTTTTATGCCTCTTTTACAAAGTTGGTTACTATCTTTTTATACTTTTCTTCCTTCACACACATTTACTTCCTAATTTTTTTTACTCCACGGCTCTTATTTGATTTTGAAAATAATTTTTAGCTCTTCCAGGAATTCTGGTTGGGTTTATATTCAATTGCCTTTTTTCCTTTGAAGTTTTTATTGCAGATATTTTGACTTCATTGGCTTCTTTTGAATTTATTCCTTTTTTTCCAAAATGTTTTATTAACTTCTGATTTACATACTTCATTTCCATCAGATTTTGTTTTACAATTTTTCCCCATTTTTCCCTACCCCTCCCAAAAATAGCAGCCTCACAGGATATCCCCTCATCCCATCTGCTCTTTCCCATACCTCCCCCTTCGTTTCCAGTAGGGAAAGGTGAATCTCTGTGCCTCAATGCCTCTATATCTGAGGCTACCCAGAGGCTTCTCGCATCCAAGGAAAGAGGCTGACACACTCTCCCAACTTGTTCCAAAGTCCATAGGGCACTGACCTTTCACTTCATCCTTGGCATATATGTGTTGGTAGTTCTGGAAATACCACAGCTGCTGGTGTTCTCTTCTCCCTTCAGCCAGCTGCTGGTCGGGCTGCCTTGGAACTAAAACATCAGACTTACACAGGCCTGGGCTCGGCTCCCAGAGGGCTATGCTGGCTCCTACCTGCCAGGTTACTGGGCTGTCCTCAGAGAGAGATTAGCTTCTCTGGGTCATTTTATGGGTTCTGTAGCTCCAGAGGTTGTTCAGATTCCCCTTTTACATAAATGTGGAAATGGTGGGAGCTGGAGCTGTGCGGAAATGCTGTTACTACTCCTCCATCTTGACTCCACCCCTTGAATTTGTTGCTTGATCTTCCTATAACCATAGTAGCTTTTATGGTTTCATTTTTTGCTCATTTTCCCACTCTATTTCAGATTTTGAAGTTTCTGTTGAAATTTGAACCTGATCTAGGCAGGGGGAAGGGAGGAAGGAGCACTAACTCAAATCTTATTTTTTTTCCACAAAGTTGTTTTCTTTCAAGATAGTTCTGGGGGTTTGAATTTTTTTATTTACTGGCCTAATTTCTTCTTTTTTAAACAAATGCTTTATTAATTTCTGTTTTGCATCATTCATTTCTGCCAGATTTTGAGTTACAATTATTTCCCCCCCTGTTTTTGCCCTACCCACCCTCCCAGAATAGCAGTCCCACAAGATATCACTTCCTCCAATCTGCTCTCTCCCATATCTTCTCCCATACCCCCTTTGACTTTTCCATTAGAGGAAAGTGAATCTTTGTTCCCCAAATACTGGTCCCAAAATCCATAGGGCACTAACCTCTCACTTTGTCCTAGGTATGTCTATGTTGATAATTCTGGAATCTCCACAGCTGCTAATGTTCCAGGGTCCCTCCAGATGGCTGCTGGCCCTGCCACCCTGGGGCTAGAACGACGACTCAGGTGGACCTGTGCTTGCCTCACCGCACACTGCGTGCTGTGCTGGTCCTTCCTGCAGGGCTGTTGGGCTGTCCTCAGCGGGAGGTTAGATTCTCTGTGTTGTTCTGTGGGTGCTGGGGATCCAGAAGTTGTTCAGAGTCCCCTTTTACATAGTTTGGAGATAGTTTGGGGGGAGAGTGGCTTGGACGTGCTGTTTCTACTCCGCCTGTGTTTGAAGTTTTTGATGCTTCCAAGATAGTGTGATCCAGGGAAAGACATGGTAGCTGCTCTTTTTGTCTATATTCTAATCCTTTCCTAGGCAGAGTCCCTAGTCCCCTGGGATTATAAATGATACTGTTCCTCAGGATTCCTGATCCTTTGGGAACAAAATCTCTACCACCCCTGTTTTCCAGTTCCTCCTTGACTGTAGTGTTTCTCTCTTTCCTCAAACTATAACATAGGAGTAGATGTATGCAATGGAGCTGCCAAACAGCATCTGGGCCTACATCCAGTGCTAGCAAAGGTTTCCCCTATAATCTCCTTTCTGACTGTCTCAGATGTTCATTTTCTATCTCTGGGTTAAGTGTTTCCAAAGTTGTTGCAGTTTCTGTTGCCACCATCTAGTCCACTGGTGTTTTATCCATTGGACTTTGGGTGAACCTCTGCCCTTATGTCACAGATTTCTCTTTCTGACCTTCTACATTATCTTGATCTAGAAGGATGCCTTACTCTGACCTTTGGTTGGTTCTACCACTCCAGGATTTGATCTGAGGCATTATTGTAAAGTTATTTAGAGGAGAATATCAGGAGAGCTTGATTTCTTTCTCTACTCCATCATCTTGGCTTTGCCCTAAGAAGTCTCTTTACACACATTCTTCCAACAATAATGGACTTCTTGATACTCCCATAATAACATTTCATCTTGCTTTTGTGTCTTGGTGGGTGTGAGGCAGTAGCACCATGAAGGCTTCAGGCACCCTGAGAGAGTATAAGGTAGCTGGGCGCTGTCTGCCCACTCCCAAGAGCCTCGTGTCACCTCTTTATCACATCTTTGCTCCTATTCATGTTGTAACAAAGTCCCAATTCTGGTACTTCATTTCCCAGCTGAAAATGATGAAGTAGTCTTCTGGAGAAGTCATATGTATACTGCAGACAGGTATTTGAAAAGTCACCTCTTAGAGTGAAAACCTTTGGCATCTGACTGCACTACAATTCCAGAAGTGGAACCCACAACATGTGCAGGGAGTACAGGGACCTGACCAGTGCTGGTGCCATCACTCAGTGCTACTGAGATATAGAAGCCCAACACCCTGCCCAGGCCCACCCCCTCCAAATCATGAAAATGGAAGGAATTCCTGCCAGCAAATGCTATTGGCCTGCAGTCAAGCAGTTTCATGACTCCAATCTCAAGTTCTCTCTGCCCCACAGAGTTCTGCATCACCAGCACAAGTCACACTTTACTACCAAGAGGCCAAACACCTTCTTCTAAGTTTAGAGACAAGAAAGTACCTGTTCTATTTTATCTGTTTAAATGAATTTCTCAATTGGAAAAAAAAAACACATTGAATCTTTACTTTCTATTTATTTACAGAAATTGTTGGCCATGACTAGACCAATGTTTCTCTTCAACTGAAACCTGTAGTATTCTTATCTTCACTGAATCACAGAATTTAAAAGTGACAACGGACCTCTGTGACCTATCTATACACACAAAGAATTTCAAGTATTAGTCCAAGTGCCATTACCTCTCTATTGTCTTCCCTCATCTATCTGTCCCCCACCCTCAGCTATTAGCCCTCATTCTATTTTCAAATTGTTACGTATTTAATCATTTTTTAAATGTTGTATACCCCCATAGACTTTAAGTTCTTTGAGGGAAAGAGTTAGGTTGTTTTTTGCTGTTGTATCTCTAATCCCTATAAATGAAATTCCTCAAACACAGTAGGTGCTTTAAGAGTTTGAATTACTGAGACTTCTTTCCTAACCAGTACATAACAAGTACCCAATTTAAATGAGATGGATCTTGTTCAGTCTCGGAACTGTTAGTCTCACTAATAATAATATAACAACAATATCCCTACAGGACTCATGTTTGCCTCCATCCAGATAAACATGGGAGCATCTGGATTAGTCTCATTCTTATCTCATCTAAGGCAGCTCACCTATAAGCAACCAGGCTTTTTATAATAATTGAAAAGTAGAATATTTATTCAGAACAGTAAGGAAAAGAGAAGAGGCTACTGCTTCAGCCTCCTTAATGGAAGCACTGAAGAAATAATTATCATTTCCCTCCTTTGTGAACACAATTTCCTAATATTTCATTTTCAGAATATTCCCCGCTCTGTTGCTGGAAAATGCTTGTGCTGCAATTTGGAGAAGTTCATAAAAATTCCCAGTAGACTGAATATACTGCTATATGTTTTTTATATTAACACACGGTCATGGCCTTATACTTTCTGTCTCTTAAAGATACTGTCTAAGTTTAAAGGTCCGTATCTTTTGCTCTGGACACTCCTAATACTTCATCTACTATTCTCCCAGAAATACTTCTTCCCTCCTGCTTCATAGATCTTTTCTCTCCACTCCACCCTTGCTTTGGTCTTTCTGCCATATGCCCTTGGTCTATAACATTTTGAGAAATGATATTCCATTCCCTACTGTTGTTATTTCTGCTATATCAACTATAGTGTTATGCAAACATGAGACATATTATATAAATGTGTTAAGTTAATGAAATACTATCTAAGTTATTCCTGCATTTCAATGGGACTTGGGCCAAGAAGAAAGAATTAAAAGGGATGATAATGGAAAACTTTGAATGGGAACCAATAATGTAACCTACTGGAATTTGAGGTCTTTTTTTTCCATATGAAAGGGCTCTGTGATTCAGAAATAACAATTCTTTACCTGTTTGTTCCAAATTCTGCTGGTATTGAGCTTTGTCTTGTGGGTACAAGGACACAGTTAAGATCTGCCTTTGCTCGAGGATATTGTCCCTTTATTACCCAAAGAAGGCACTCAGCTAACTAGTAAAGATTTTTCTCCAAGATGTGCATGTGGGGGGAATACACAATTTGTATGTATTAAGCCATTTCTCTTAAACTTTCACCAGTTAACATGATTATGAAACCCCAGGACAGGTTTAAGGGTAATCTATATGAATTTTGTTTTCATCAAATCAATAGATCTTTGAGGGAGTAAATTCATCTCCTCCTTTCTAAGTGCCTTAGGTCTGACTTTAAAAAGGCACATCGTCTACTGAAATTGGAATTACTTTTGTCCAATTCCCTCTAAGTACAATTTTATCAGTAACTGCTTTCAGACATCAACTGGAAATATGACTCTACACATTTTGAACAACACTATAAGTGATGATTTCTTTTTAATCAGAGACTAAGATCATATTTGTATCTGAGAAAGAGCAAAAAAAGAGAACTGTATTTTTTATATATAAAAAAGACACAACAATGGGAAAAATGGCATACCACTCCTCTAAAATTCATGATTTCTTAATATTAAAAATATTTTGAATCTTGAAATGTCAGGCAGTACATGATGAGTAATGTTGCCTGAAAATCCACATAAGCCACAAATTCTCATTATACTTATTCTATTAGCCCTACTTTCCTTAATCATTTTCAAATTCTTTTTGAAATGTTTATTCAGCTCTGCTCTGTATAACACCAACAACCTATCTATCAATTAGAGCTTACTAAGTGCTGACTATTCTTGAAACACTGTGCTTAACATTAAGTGTCTGCCCTTGAGGAACTTGTAGTCAAACTGAGAACCGTGTGTGGTGCTGGGTTTATAGGGATATAGGCATACACAAATAATCTTTTTAAAAAATGTATTTATTCTTAGTTTATAATATTCAGTTCCACAATCCCTTGAGTTTCAATTTTCTCCCCCTCTCTTTTGCCCCCGCCCCTCATGGCTGCATGCAATCAAATAATAGATCTACAAATACCTTCACATTAAACATTAGTCAGATTGTAAAGAAGGATTATAATCAATGGAGTGAACAATTAGAAAGAGGAAATGAAACAAGAAAAAGAGAGAGATCAAGTAGTTTGCTTCAATCTGCATTCAGACTCTGCAGTTCTTTCTCTGGATATGGATATCCCTTTCCATCATGAGTCTTTTGGAGTTGTCTGGCATTGCTCAGAGGATTCCAGGCTATCAAAGTTAATCATCACTTATACATTGTGTCTATATTGTGTATAGATTTCTCCTGGTTCTGCTCATTGGGTCTATATTGTGCACAGATTTCTCCTGGTTCTGCTCATTTCACTTAATAAGTCTCTCCAGGTTATTATGAAGTCTGTCAGCTCCTCATTTCTTATAACACAATAGTTTT
This sequence comes from Gymnobelideus leadbeateri, assembly GCA_011680675.1. Classification (NCBI taxonomy): domain Eukaryota; kingdom Metazoa; phylum Chordata; class Mammalia; order Diprotodontia; family Petauridae; genus Gymnobelideus; species Gymnobelideus leadbeateri. Next base: position 164,550 of record WOXC01009488.1, read on the forward strand.
CCATTACATTCATATACCAGAACTTGTTCAGCCATTTCCCAATGATGAGCATCCCCTTGATTTCCACTTCCCTGTTATGATAAAAGAGCTGCTATCAATATTTTATTTATTTTATTTTATTTTATTTTTATTTTAACAAATTCTTTATTAACTTCTGGTTTACATCATTCATTTCCATCAGATTTTGAGATACAATATTTTCCCCATTTTTTCTCTACCCACCATCCCAGAATAGCAGTCCCACAAGATATCCCCTTATCCAATCTGCTCTCTCCCATATCTTCTCCCATATCCCCTTCGACTTTGCCATTAGAGCAAGGTGAATCTCTATGCCCCAATGCCTGCATATCTTATCTCCTAATTACATGCCAAATAGTATTAATAATAGTATTTACATACATTTGAAACATTTGATTTTAAAACTTGGAATTTCAGATGTATTCCCTTCCTCTTTTGTCAACCACTCCCTCTGGGAAGATAACCAATTCAGTGTATGTTGTACATGTATAGCTATGTAAAACATTACCATAGTAGATATATTGTAAAAGACTGCTTATATTTCCCTCTCACCCATCTAGACTGGAGCAAATGGAAGCTAGTGACTTTATGAGAATTCAAGATGCTGTTAAACAGAACCAAACCAATGAAAGAATAGAAGGCAATGTGAAATATCTCATGGGAAAAAAGCACTGACCTGGAAAATAGATCCAGGAGAGATAATTTAAAAATTATTGGACTACCTGAAAGCCATGATCAAGGAAAGAACCTAGAAACCATCCTTCAAGAAATTCTCAAGAAAAATTGCCCTGATGTTTTAGACCCAGAGGGGAAAATAAAGGTTGAAAAAATCTACCTATCGCCTTCTGAAAAAGATGCCAAAAAAAAAAAAAAAACCAAACCTAGGAATATTATAGCCAGGTTCCAGAATTCCCAGATCAAGGAGAAAATACTACAAGCAGCCAGGAAGAAACAATTTCAATATTGTGGAAACACAATCAGAATAGCACAGGACCTGGCAGCTTCTACACTGAGGGACTGAAGAGCATGGAATATGATATTCCAGAGGGCAAAAGAGCCAGGATTAAAACCAAGAATCACTTACCCAGCAAAACTGAATACCTTGTTTCAGGGGAAAATATGATCATTCAGTGGAATAGAGGACTTTTAAGCATTCTTGAGGAAAAAACCAGAGTTGAATAGAAAATTTGACATTCAGACGCAAGAAGCAAGAGATGCTTGAGAAGGGAATCAGGGAAAAGAAATCAAAAGGAACTCATCAAAGTTGAACTATTTACATTCCTACATGGAAAAATAATAACTGTGTCTGATGAAACCTTCCTTATTATGAAAATAATTGAATAAGGGTATATGGGCATATGAATACTTATGTGAATGTGTGTATATATGTTTACAGGTATACATGGATAGAGGGCACAGGTTGAATTTGGTGGGAAGGGATGAGACTTAAGGGGTGAAGTTAAGAGGTGAGAGAGGAAAGTGGCAAGAGGAGATGGGAAGAAACAGGGTAGGGTAAACTATCTCATGTAGAAGAGGCAAGGGGAAGTAGTTGCATGGGAGGGAAAGAACAGGAAGCCAAAAAGGCAAAACCATATTCTCATTGAATTTGGCTCAGGTAGAGAATCACATACATACTAAATGGGATATGTGCAAGAGAGTAGGGGGAAGGGGGATGAGAGGGGGGGACGATGGAGGGGAGGGCATTCTGGGGGGAGGGGAGGTTGGAAGTACCCACTTTCAAAGAGGGACAGGATCAAAGTAGGGAATGCTATAAATATTTTTGACCATATGGGTCCTTTTCCCACTTCTATTATCTCTTTGGGATACAACCCTAGAAGTGCTATTACTGGGTGAAAGGGTGTGCACTTATTTATAGCCCTTTGAGCACAGTTCCAGATTGCTCTCCAGAATGGTTGAATCAGTTTACAACTCCACCCAACAATGCATCAGTGTTCCAATTTTTCCTCATCTTCTCCAGCATTTATCATTTTCCTGTTTTGTCATCTTAGCCAGTCTCACTGGTGTACCTCAGAGTTGTTTTGATTTGCATTTCTCTAATCGATAGTGATTTAGAGCATTTTTTTCATATGCTCATAGACATCTCCAATTTCTTCCTCTGAAAACTGCCTGTTCATATTCTTTGATCATTTATCAATTGGGCAATGACTTGTATTCTTATAGATTTGACTCAATTCTCTATATATTTTAGAAATGAGGCCTTTTTTTCAGAGACACGTTGTAAAAATTCTTTTTTTTTTTTTGCTTTTTTTTGGAGGGGAGAGGGTTGGGCAATTAGGGTTGTTACTTGCCCAAGGTCAAATGGCTAGTTTTTGTGTTAAGTGTCTGAGGCAAGATTTGCACTCAGGTCCTCCTGACTCCCAGGCAGGTGCTGTATTCATTGCAGTACCTAGTCACCCTGGTTGTATAAACTCTTTCCCAATTTTCCACTTTCCTCTTCATCTTCGTAACAGTGGCTTTATTTGTACAAAAACTTTTCAATTTAAAGTAATCAAAATTATTTATTTTCCATTTCATAATGCTCTCTAAATCTTATCTGGTCATAAAAATCTTTTTTGGGTTTTCTTGGCAAAGATAATGGAATGATTTGCCATTTCTTTCTCCAGCTCATTTTACAGATAAGGAAACTAAGGCAAACAGGGTGAAGTGACTTGCCCAGGGTCACAAGCTAGTAAGGTTGGATTTGAATTCAGGTCTTACTAACTCCAGGCCCAATGCTCTATGCCCTAAGCTGCTATCTATTTGGGGAATAAAAATACTCATCACATTTACTTAACAGATTTATTGCACAAATAAAATAAAATAATACATCAAATGCTCTACGCTTTTAAAATATTAATGAGATCTTTGCACATTATTTCTTCTCTTCCTTTTTTATTTCTTGCTTTGACTTACAGCAAATATTGGGAGAGGAGGAAGAGGAGGGACCCATATTTCTCTTACTCCCCTGACCCTCTGATTAATATCAATAATGGCTTGTACCACAAGCACCTAATGGTAGGAAGGTGTATGGCTTGTTCTATTTCTGTTTTATGCTATATCTCGAGTCCCTGACTGCTGCCTTCTGTCTTTTTGTTTCCTTTTATGAGCACAGGTTAAAAACTATTGATCCTGAGAAAGAGATAGTTTCACATTTGGCAGTTATCCTGTGGGTCAAGAAGTCTTTGAGTTTGAGGTTATTGGAATTCAAGCGGTAGGGGAGAATAAACTTGGGAAGGGAAGATTTTCATATGGCACATTTATTGGAAGAGAATTACCTCTAATTTGTGGTGTAAAGAACTCCATTCCCCAATTGTTCTGGAAATCTACATCTTATGAGGTGCTTAGACAGTCTAAATCCAAGGTGAATGTGAAATATGTCCTTAGCAGTCAAACAAAAAAGCCTTTACCTTTCAGGGGGAGTACAATGAGAATAATAGTGGGTTGTTTTATGTTTAATGGTTTATTGATTTGTTTATGTATGTGTTTATGTCTTATGTGAGTTCTTTGGAGGAAGAAATACATGACTGTCCTAGACTTGAGAAGAAGAAAAAATCTTCATGAGCTGTATGTCACTTAAAAATGAAATGTTTAGGATTAGCAAAAGGGGTTAAAAAAGTAAAAATACCAAGAGTTATAGTAATGCAAGTATTTATGTACAGGTATATTTTCAGATGTTGTTGTATGTGATAAAATAGTGGGATCAGAAGCCCAGCTCAGCCATTTAATAGATATGACTACTGTAACTTAATGGCTTTTAGTTTCAATTTTCTTGCCTGTATTTGTGGCAGAGATTTGGGGACCCCAATAGTACATAATCAGAGATGATGAAATATTAAATGTGCTAATGAAGTATAAGCAACCAATAAATATTTATTAAACCGTTGGTATGTAACCAGGCTCCATGCTAAGTGCTGTAAAAGTATGTTTGCGTCATATTATGCTCTTACAAAGATGAAGCACTTTTTTCTAACATAATTTTTTTCAAATGCCATATTAATTTCTGGTGTATGTCATTTATTTCTGTCAAATTTTGTGTTATAATTTTTCCCCATTTTTCCTCTACCCACCACCCCAAAATAGCATTCCCACAGAATATCCCCTCATCCAATCTGATCTCTCCCATCTCTTCTCCCATACCCCCTCTGACTTTTCCAGTAGGGCAAGGTGAATCCTTGTGCCCCAATGCCTGCACATCTTATATCCCAATTATATGTAAAATAGTATTAATCATAGTATTTATATATTTTTTAAAATTTGATTTTAAGATAGATAAGCAACTCAGTATATACTGTACATGTGTAGCTATGCAAAACATTACCATAGTAGATACATTGTAAAAGGCTGACTATATTTCCCTCCCTGCTATCCCACCTCCCACCTGGTCCGCTCCCCACTTTGGTCCTCTCCCTTCTCAAAAATGGGTACTTCCAACTTCCCTCCCCACCAGCCTAAACTCCCTTCCATCATCTCCCCAAATGCCCTGCCCCCCCCACTCTCCTATAGGGTGAGATGTCCCAATTAATATGTATGTCATTCTCTCCCTGATCCAAATTCAATGAGAATGAGGTTTTGCCTTTTTGCCTTCCTGTTCTTCCCCTCCCGTGCAAACACTTTTCCTTGCCTCTTCTACATGAGATAGTATACCCCATTCTGTCTCTCCCCATCTCCTCTCATTATGTTCCTCTCTCACCTCTCAATTTCACCCTTTAAGTATCATCCCTTCCCATTAAATTCAACCTGTGACCTTTATCTATGCATACCTGTAAACATATATACACATATTCACATATGTATTCATATGCCCACATACCCTTCTTCAATTATTTTCATACTGAGAAAGGTTTCATCAGTCACAGTTATTGTTTTTCCACTTAAGAATGTAAGAATTTGATAAATTCCTTTTGATTTCATTTCCCTGATTACCTTCTCAGGCATCTCTTGCTTCTTGTGTCTGGATGTCAAATTTTCTATTCAACTCTGGTTTCTTCCTCAAGAATGCTTGAAAGTCCTCTATTCCACTGAATTGATATATTTTCCCCTGATAACATGATACTCAGTTTTGCTTGGTAGGTGATTCTTGGATTTAATCCCAACTCCTTTGCCCTCTGGAATATCATATTCCATGCTCTTCAGTCCCTCAGTGTAGAAGCTGACAGGTCCTGGGCTATCCTGATTGTGTTTCCACAATATTGAAATTGTTTCTTCCTGGCTGCTTGTAATATTCTCTCCTTGATCTGGGAATTCTGGAACCTGACTACAATATTATTAGGAGTTTTGTTTTTGGGATCTTTTTCAGGAGGTGATCTGTAGATTCTTTCAACCTCTATTTTGCCCTCTGGATCTAAAACATCAGGGCAATTTTACTTGAGAATTTCTTGAAGGATGATTTCTAGATTCTTTCTTTGATCATGGTTTTCAGGTAGTCCAATAATTTTTAGATTGTCTCTCCTGGATCTATTTTCCAGGTCAGTGGTTTTTCCATTAGATATTTCACATTGCCTTCTATTCTTTCATTTGTCTGGATCTGTTCATTAGCATCTTCATTTCTCATAAAGTCACTAGCTTCCATTTGCTCCAGTCTAATTCTGAAGGAATTAAAAGCTCAGTGAGCTTTTGAGATTCTTTTTCCATCTGTCAAATTGAGCTTTTTAAGGCATTCTTCTCCTCATTGCCTTTCTGAGCCTCTTTTGCCATTTGAGTTAGTCTATTTTTAAGGTGTTATTTTCCTCAGTAAGGCTGTTGACTCTCATTTCATATTTTTCTTGCATCTTTCTCATTTCTCTTCCCAATTTTTTTTACATTCTAGGGAAATAGCCTCATAGGAATATAACTATGAGTGTGTATAAGTACATATAGTTCTGATTATAGGAGCATAAGCATAACTATAAGAATGTAATTGGTAAAAGAAGTCTAGAGGGGGAAATTTTACATGATAGGACCACAAAGTAAATAAAAATGATGGTTTTAATGTGTCAGTGAAGTGCAATTTATGTTAATATCTCAGTTATTATATCATGCCAGTTGAAATCAGTTGGCTACAGATTGGCTATATCCCTTATATGTAAAACAGGGTAGTTATTTTTGAGTCACCTGCTTCTTATGAAGCATTTAGTAAAAGCTAGGGTAAATATGGGTTTTAGTTATTATAAATTATTATAAACAGCTTTTAAAGCTGGTGTGATGGACCATGTTTCCTTCTTTGAATAGGAAGTTTGCCCAGGAGAGATTCTTTTATGTCAATGGAGAAATCTTTTAAGCAGCTTTGTTCATGTGCTATTTTTCCAGCTTCCTTTTCTTCAGATAACAAATCTGCCTAAACCAATCACTTGTTTACTCAGAGTTAGATAAAATCACAGAATTAGCAATGCATAAAATGAGAATTCTTGGTCTTCTGCAGAGCAGTAACTGACCATATTGTACTATTCACTGTAGGGTGACACTGTCAGATTTGATATAAATAACGAGCAACTTTTGAAATAGAAAAGAACAAATTTAGACATACTATATTTTTTGTCCCTTGAGTCAGGAGACTTTTATAATCATTCTTAACCAATACTAGGAAAAATAAGGAAAGTAACACCTAAGGTGTTTTGCTTATATATATATATATATATATATATATATATATATATATATATATATGTACATAATGAAGACCATCCCATCAGTTTATTTGTGTTTTATTAAGGAAAAGGAATCATTGTAGTATGTAGTGGTTCCATTTCATAGAGTTTAATTCTCAACTTCAGTAGTATTTTGTTTTTTTGGGTTTTTTTGGTTCCCCTGTCTACATATTATCTTCTGTGAGAAATTATTAGATAACAATGAACATTGCATGGCAATAAACACAGTAAATCCAGGGAAATGAATATGGTGCAATAAAATATTTGACACTTGCTAGGATAGTCTTTATGACTGAAAGGAGCAATGAAAAAAAGATATGCTTTATTAAAAATAAATACAGCTGATATAAGCGATAGGGGGATAACATTATCATTTGTAATAATACATAGTTTACATAAAATTTTATGAATCTGGGGAGTGGGTACCCAATGAAGAAAATGTGAATTAGTATAAAAGTAGAGAGGAGTAGAAGTGATAAATTTTGGGGGGGGGATACTAAACACTACTCAACTAGATGAGGAGAGTAGACAATGAAATGTTTGTGCTCAGTGCATCATATTGACTTGGGTAATCTTTTTAATTGTATAGATTGTAACTTATCCTTGACTGGACAATTTATGTTTCTGTACTCTAAGAAGTTTGGTAGTCAGTCAACCTTCAAATTATTATAAATGTTGGTGATGTCTTTACTATCAGACATATACCATTTTTCTACATCAAAGACATGTTAAATTGGTCACATTATAATTATACTAATCTAAAGCATATCATTCTCATTTTTATTATTGCATACAGCTTTGGTAATTTTTACCTTTGTCTTAAGTCAATGATCTGAATTTCACAACTAATATTGAAAATATTATTTTGTAGGTTACAAAGAATTTTTCCTTCACTAAATTTAATTAATTATTTTCTGCTGTGTTCTTTGGTGCTCACCATGTCTAACATCTTTTAATTCTATTCCTGAAAAGTGTGTTCATATGCACAGGCATGAGAATTTGTTGTAAGGCCTAAGCCTGTGAATAACTAAACATGTTGCATTCTTATTTTGACTATATTGATCATATACAGAAAAGACTTGGAAAATTTTATGCAGTTAAAATTGTCATTTTACCTCTTATTTTCACCTCATTCCCTCTTTCATTAAGACTTCTTTTGCTTAGCTATAGTTATTCAAGGTATACCTTCCTACTAAATTTTAATTTTTCTGTTATTCTCATATAACTTATTTCATCGAATATCACTCCTTTCTTTACATTTGTATCATAAAAATATTTGGAGATTGTTGTAGAATATGATGCAAATTGATTGTCTGAAATTTATCAAAGTGCTTTACAAATTTTTTTTCTTTCCAAATAAGGAAATGATCCCTAGTTACTTACATTCCTAATTAATTAAATATTAGACAGCCATTCTTAATTACCCTCTATATTGATTTCTTCATCCATTCCAAAATTGTTTCAGTATTAAATTAGTATAAAATATCATTGATATGCAATACTTCATATTTTGAGATTTGGTAATTCTAAGCCCCCTTCATTACTACATTTTTATCATTATTTCCCTGGAAATTCTTGACCTTTGTTCCAAATGAATTTTGTTTTTAATTTTATCTCATTTTACAGAGTAACTCTTTGTTAGCTTAACTGCTTTGCAATGAATCAGTAAGTTATTTTCCAGCATGCCATGATTATATTGGTACAGGCCAAACATGAGTATGTATGTATGTGTATATATATCCAATCATTAAAATTTTCCTTTCGGTGTGGAAAGGTGGGGATGGGAATAGGTGATGGAAAGGCTATTTTTCAGTTGTATTCATATAAGTTGTGAGTGTAACTTGGTAGGCTAATTCCTAGCTGATTTATCCATGTTTTGCAGATATTATTAAGATAATCTTCTGTTTTTATATTCTATACATAACATCGAGAAAAGCTGATGATTTTTGAGGATTTATTATACATCCTGCTATCTTAACTAAAGAAAAGATGCCTGATAAAGTCATTCATTGCTTATTTAAAAAATGTTTCTACTACTGGACTATTGCATTCTTTATTTATGGAACACTAATGAGTATATTCAATATTTTGTATATAGTTATCAACTTTGATAAAGTTCTTGACTTTGGTGATATAAAATTGAATAACAGTTTTTGAAATTCAATTGCTTTATTTAAACAAATGCTTTATTAACTTCTGTTTTACATCATTCATTTCTGTCAGATTTTGAGTTACAATTATTTTCCCCCCTGTTTTTCCCCTACCCACCCTCCCAGAAGAGCAGTCCCACAAGATATCGCTTCCTCCAATCTGCCCTCAACCATATCTTCTCCCATACCCCCTTCGACTTTTCCATTGGAGGAAGGTGAATCTCTGTGTCCCAATGCCTGCACATCTTATCTCCCAATTACAATCAAAAGAATATTAATAATAGTATTTATATATATTTGAAACATTTAATCTTAAGACCTCGAATTTCAGATCCATTTCTTTCCTCCCTTGTCACCCATTCCCTCTGGGGAGATAAGTAATTCAGTATATGTTGTACATGTCTAGCTATGCAAAACATTACCATAGTAGATATATTGTACAAGGCTGCTTAAAATTCTCTCCCACCATCCTACCCCCGACCTGGTCCATTCCCTACTTGATCCTGTCCCTCTTCTATAGTGGGTACTTCCAACCTCCCCTCCCCCCAAGGATGCCCTCTCATCCATCATCCCTCCTCTCATTCCCCTTCCCCCTATTCTGCTGCAGGTTGAGATATCCCATTTAGTATGTATGTCATTCTCTCCCTGAACCAAATTCAATGAGAATGTGGTTTTTCCGTTTTGCCTTCCTCTTCTTCCCCTCCCTTGCAACCACTTCCCCTTGCTTCTTCTACATGAGATAGTTTACCCTACCCTGTCTCTCCCCATCTCCTTTTGCCACTTTCCTCTCTCATCTCATAGTTTCACCCTTTGAGTATCCTCCCTTCCCAACAAATTCAACCTATGCCCTCTATCCATATATAACTGTAAACATATATACACACATTCACATATGTATTCATATGACCACACCCCCTTCTTCCATTATTTTCATACTGAGAAAGATTTCATCAGTTACAGTTATTGTTTTTTTCCATATAGGAATGTAAATAGTTCAACTTTGATAAGTTCCTTTTGATTTCTTTGCCTTGATTACCTTCTCAGGCATCTCTTCCTTCTTCTGTCTGGATGTCAAATTTTCTATTCAACTCTGGTTTTTTCCTCAAGAGTTCTTGAAAGTCCTCTATTCCACTGAATGACTATATTTTCCCCTGAAACAAAATACTCAGGTTTGCTGGGTAGGTGACCCTTGGGTTCATTCCTCTTTTGCCCTCTGGAATACCGTATTCCATGCCCTTATATCCCTCAGTGTAGAAGCTGCCAGGTCCTGGGCTATTCTGATTGTGTTTCCACAATATTGAAATTGATTCTTCCTGGCTGCTTGGAGTATTTTCTCCTTGATCTGGGGATTCTGGAACCTGGCTATAATATTCCTGGGAGTTTTCTTTTTGAGATCTTTTTCAGGAGGTGATCAGTGGATTCTTTCAACCTCTATTTTGCCCTCTGGATCTAAAACATCAGGGCAATTTTCCTTGAGAATTTCTTGAAGGGTGATTTCTAGGTTCTTTCCTTGATCATGGCTTTCAGGTAGTCCAATAATTTTTAAATTGTCTCTCCTGGATCTATTTTCCAGGTCAGTGGTTTTTCCCATGAGATATTTCACATTGCCTTCTAATCTTTCATTTGTTTGGATCTGCTTAACAGCATCTTGATTTCTCATAAAGTCATTAGCTTCCATTTGCTCCAGTCTAACTCTGAAGGAATGAATCTCCTCAGTGAACTTTTGAGATTCTTTTTCCATCTGGCAAATTAGACTTTTTACGGCATTCTTCTCCTCATTGCCCTTTTGGGCCTCCTTTTCCATTTGAGTTAGTCTATTTTTTAAGGTGTTTTTTTCCTCAGTCAGGCTGTTGACCCTCATTTCATACTTTTCCCGCATCCTTCTCATTTCTCTTCCCAATTTTTCCTCCACTTCTCTTATTTGCTTTTTAAAGTCCTTCTTAAGGTCCTCTATGGCCTGCAACCCGCTCATGTTTTCCCCTGGGGCTTTTGGAGCAAGACTTCTGACCTCACAGTCCTCCTCCAGCTCTATGCTTCGACCCTCTTTTCCCCCAAAGTAGGAGTCTAAGGTTGCATTTTTCTGTTTAATTTGTTTCCTTTGCCTTGGCATGTTGCCACTTCATTACTTGACTTTTGGGCTTGTTGCCACAGTATGGCTGGGCCACCAGAAAGGTGAACTTTCATCCTGAACGTGTGTGTGTGGGGGGGACAACTTCCATTTCTGGCAAGCTGGAAACCCACCCACAACCTCCAGCCCAGCTCACAATCCAGATCCAGGGAGGTTAAAGCAAGAGCGATTACCCCCCAAGACTGATACCTGGATCTCCCTACAGTTCGCAGGCCATGAGCTGATACTGCCTCTGAAAACTACAAAATGGTGTGTCTCCTCAGTTGCTTCTTTCCCCCAGGGGAGGAAGCCAACGCATCCCCCAAATACTGGTCCCAAAATCCCTAGGGCACTAACCTCTCACTTTGTCCTAGGCATGTCTATGTTGATAATTCTGGAATTGCCACAGCTGCTGGTATTCTGGGGTCCCTCCAGCAGGCTGCTGGACCTTCTGCCCTGGGGCTAAAACCGTGACTCAGGTGGACCTGTGCTCGGCTCCCCAAGCACTGCTCTGCTCACACAGCTCTGCACTGGTCGTTCTTGCAGGGCTGCTGGGCTGTCTTCAGCAGGAGGTTAGCTTCTCTGTGTCGTTCTGTGGGTGCTGGGGCTCCAGAAGTTGTTCAGAGTCCCCTTTTACATAGTTTGGATGTAATCTGGGGGGAGAGTGGCTTGGAAGTGCTGTTTCTACTCTGCCATCTTGGCTCCACCCCGAATTTTTTTTTTTATATTTGTGGATTTCCCCATTTATTAATTTTTATTTTGGTCATTTGGTTTTCCTTTTTTTTAAGTTAAATAAGCTGATATATGTCTATTTTATTGTCCTATTCATCAAAAAGCTCTTGGTTGTATTTAAAATATCAGCAAGACTTTGTATTCAATTTTGTTTACCTTTTTTTTTATTTTAAGAATTTATTTTTATTCAAAGGTTTTTATTATTATTTCTTTTTCATGCTTAGTTCAAAAACTGACTTGCCATACTTGCAACACAGTAGGAATGAACTTTTTTTGTCTAATAGTATTATTTTTCTATTTCCACATCAAGAAAATGTTTAGTATTAATTTTTACAGGATTTTGCATTTCAATTTTTTTTCCTCTCTTTCCTTTAGCTTCCCTTCTACTGAAATAGGTAGGCAGTTTTTTATAGTTCATACATGTGCTATCATGTAAAACATATTTCCATATTTGTCACAGCAGTGGAAGATGAAACAGATCAAAAGGGAAAAAAAGAACAAAAATAAAGTGAAAAAAATATGCTTTGATCTGCAGAGTCCATCAGTCCTTTATCTGGATGTGGATAGCATTTTTGTCTGTGAGTCTTTTAAACTTGTCTTGCATCATTGTGTTGCTAAGAAGAGATGTATCCTAGATCAAACTTTTTTTTTTTTAACATAAATACTTAAAGGTGTGTTTAACTATCCATTTTCTCTTGTATCTCTTTTGATGATGTAAATATTTATCATCCAATAGATATTTTGGCTACATTCCATTAGTTTTGGTATATTTAATTTTTTGTTGTATTTTATAAAATGTTACAGTATTTAATAGTTCTGTGATTTGTTCTTTAGCTAATTCTTTCTTTAGGATTTTAATATTTACTCTCTGTTTTAATTTTATTTCTTCTCATTTATCTGTGGATTATATTTTTTCATACTGTAGTCTATAAAGAATTGTGTAATATTTTCATTTTTATACATTTATTTATGATTTATTTGTTTCCTAGCTTAAGGTCAATTATTGCAAAAATGTTACACAAACCTTAATAATACTCTAATTTCTTCCTATTTCTATTAAGTAATTGTCAAAAGTCTATCATTTAATTTTATCCAATTTTTTGTTAAAATACCTTCTTCCTGGCTAATTTTTATGTTTCCTATATCTAGTTCTAAGCAGCACCAAAGTAACCAACAGTTTGTTTTTATTTTCCCATATAATTATCCCTGTTGCTACAGGAGCATTTTCTTTAGGTACCTAGAAGAAATGTTATTTAGTATCAGTAACTAGTTATCTAGCTAGCTATTGTGTATGACACATTTAAACATCTCCCTACTTTATTCTCTCAATCATTATTATTTTACTTTTCTTTCATGATTTCTATTGCTATTTTTATACTTAGTTTTGCCATTATGTTTTATATTTAACACATCATTTTAACTATGAATAAATCATTTTATTTCAAGTGCATTCCTTGTTGAGGAGTGTTTTCTGTTGCATTCTTACACTCTCTTACATTTTATGGCTAATTCTATTCTATTTTTTATCCATGATTATGATTGTTAAGTTTGTCTTTCTCTCTATCACAATGTATTGTACAGCCACTCTGCCATTTTTCTCTTTAAGAAGAAAAATAATATGGAAGGAGGGAAAAAGACTAAAACCAGTACTAATCAATTTCTGTGCTCCTTCTCCTCATCCCAGTGAAATTCCTTATTTATTTTATTTCCCCCCTTCCCATATAAATGGTAAGCTTTTGAGTTCCTTGTTGTCCCCTCAAGGGAAATAAGTATGTCTTTGGAGGACTAGGGGAACTTAGAGCTCAGAGCACTGGTAAGATAAGCATGAATGTCATTATGAGGCCTTTCCACATTGCAGGTTAAAATCAAAGCAAAGAAAGTAATGTTTCAACTGCATTCTGTGCTGATTAAATCACATGGAGAATATTTTAGTCAGTATCAAGCATGTTAAAATTATGGAAACCATAATGGTGAGGGACCTTTAAATTCTTTCAAGATTAATTGGGAGCAGTGATCACATATATCTGGAGAAGAGTGTGAATAGAGTATAAAAAATCATTGCATTCTTCAAGTATCCAAAGAGTTTTACTTAGAAAAGGAGTCAAACTTGTCCTGATCATATTTTTAAAAGGTTAGGACAAGGATCCATAGGAACAAGTTATATGGATCAATTTGAGTCTGGAGAAGTACTTCTTAGGGCCATTACAGAAATGATTTGTATATGAATAAAGGACTTGAACCAGATCACAGCTAAGATCTGTTTTAATTTTAAGATTCTATGATTTGGAAATCGACCACTTACATATTGATGCTTTTCTCAGCCTTGATTCTATTTCCTTCTTACTAAGTTAGCTGAGGTGGAAGGAGGAGAAGACAGCTTGGAGGATGGAGAGGAAAAAAAGAGAATGGAACAGTGAAATGGAGGGAGATAAAGCTTATGTATCTTTCACTACCAACACATTTCCTTGAAAGGCAACCTTAGCAGTATAAAAACTGTCTTTCCATACCTGCAACAGAGAAGGAATGTTCTTAATAGAATAAATTGCTATTATGAAGCTATATTCCATTCCTTTAGGCTAGATCCTTACTCTTTAGATTTTATTAAGTGTCTCTAATAGTCAGTCTAATAGAGTGTCTTGAAGAATTCATATATTAAACTACTAAGACTGGGATATTTTCCATTGCTCAAAAGACAGGTGATAATGTGTTTTAATTACAACACAATCAGGGATTCCTCTATCAAATTAATTTTCTGTTGTAGTATTGACCCTGCAGGACCATGCCAAATTTATGGAATTTGAACCACAATGAACAAGATATATGAATGGTAACTTAAACTGCTGCTTTTTTCCTATTGCTGGCATCAAAAATTTGGACAGCCACTTTAAAATATTTTAACGCAACTTATTTGATAAAAACATTGCATTTACCAGCCAGCAAATTTAGCAAATTCCATAAACCTTAAACTGCTGTCATAAGATTTTTGGGAATTTAATTTGGGAGAATTAGGAAATAACTTTTTCACAGCATATTCATAAAAATTTTTACACCCATATCACACCCTAAACTTAATGGACTACTAGTTAAAGGCTTTTTTTCAGTCAATAGCATTATATTTTACTGACTATGTCACTATTAGCAAATGGTTTCTAAATAAAGCACTTATTTCAGGAAAAATATGTTGCCTTGTTTTAAGGATTGGCATGTTTACTTAACAGTTATATTGGTCAAAATATTTCTGTACTAAAAAGAAAGCTTCTATAGTTGTATAAAAATGTTTTCCTTGAAGGCATTATTAAGGAAATTATTGTTTCAAACAGTATCATTACTTTTCTTTGTTACTTATACACAGTGAGTTTTCCATTTAGATAGAAACCTTTAGAAGTTTTCATGGAACGGTCAGTTTGTTAAGATGATGGAAGGATTGTTTTTAATCAATGTATTAGCATCCTTAAAAAGTGTTGGTTGAGTTGCCTACTACATGTTCAGGCCACTGCAACCTACATCTGCAAGTAATGGTTTCTGCTATATTGGGCAAATCAATCTAATCTGAGACACATCTTTCTCCTCAGTAAAAAGGCAGTATTGAGATAAATAAGTTCTGATTTCTATTTCAGTATTAAGATTTTTATCCCAGTTTAATTCCTTCCTTGATTTAATATTGAAAAAAAAAAAACATCAGCCACCATGCTACATTTCAATCTGCACTCTTGAGCCACCTTTTCTGTGACCTTGCCAACTGCCTTCCCACCAGAATGTAACACCTTCCCTCCAGTTCTGGGACCATGAACCAAGGTCAAATCCATCATAGCATTGTTCCTGGATGGGACATGCAAATCTCCTATGGCCCCATTCACTATCCTCCTAACTCTTTTGAACAAAGTGACCATCCCTATCACTCCCATATTAGAAAGTAAGATCTTTAATGCTGGGGGCTATCTTTTATTTTGTATTTGTATCTCCAGTACTTGACATGATATTTTGGCTTGCAAAATGTGTTTCCATTCATTTATTTTTAACTATATATCAGTTTTCCATGAAATTTAATTCAATGTCACAAACATTTAAATCTTTACTATGTGTCAGATGAGATTCAAAGTTTTGGAAAAAAAAGATATGCTTCCTTACCTCACAGAACTTACAGTATATGAGGAGAGAAATGACACATACACACATTCGTGATATAAAATAATATATTAATGCTTAAGAGAAGTGAAAGCAAACTCATAAGTGAAGTCTTAGTAGGTGTTAGGAAATGTTTCATGGTGGAGAAATATTATATCCTTTAGCTATGCTACCTCCTCGTCTGATACTCTTTAAATGGCTAACTGACTGCTTAAAAAAGGCACAACAAAAGGGATTCAACCCTTTTTCTCCCTCTTACCCCACAACCAAGCTAGACCTCCTGCTATTCTGTCCTCAAGTATCTTACCTTCTAATAAGGGAATATAAAATACATTGAGGAACTTGGCTTATAACAATGTGGAGGAAGTCATAGAAATGACAAAGCAATAGCATGGTGGCCTAGTTTCAGACAAGATGAAAGCTCAACTGTCTCAGCCTAAGATGCCAGGAGTTGAAGTCTGAAACCCAGTGGGCACATGTGTAAGACCAAGGCATGGTTTAGATATGGTTGCAATATCAACCTAAATGGAGTATTTCACATAATAATATTTGCTGTATTGAACTGGGTTGATCTATCTACCAAAATACATCACAGCACACACTTCCAAAGCATATCATTGCCAACTGCAACATTATTGCCAGAAATTATTAGTAGGCTGCCCTTTTCTTTTCATTGACTCATGAGTTTTACTAACAGTTGCTAATGTAATAATCCCTCATAGATTTCTTTCACATCATTTCTTGATGTTTTTGAGCAAAACAGAAGAGATGTGACATTGAAATTAGAAACATCTCTCTCAAAACACCTGTTTTGCTTTCCTTTTCCACACTGAGAGGTCTCTATTAGACTTATTGCCTTAAATCTTTCTGTCAGGTTGCCCTTATACCAGAGAGAGAGAGAATAGCAGCTGTAAGACAACAAGAAATTAGTGAAATAGACTTTTCAGAGCATTCCTCAATTCTTTTTTTTTTTTTTTAAAGCAATTGGGGTTAAGTAACTTGCTCAAGGTTACACGGCTAGTCATTTTGATTTATGCGTGGGTGCTCATTTTCTGAGGCCGGATCTGATCTCGGGTCATCCAAACTCCGCGGCCGGCGCTCTTACTCACTGCGCCACCTAGCCGCCCCTTTAGGGCAATTGGGGTTAAGTAACTTGCCCAAGGTCACACGGCTAGGTTTTTGTTTGTGCGGATTAAGTGTCGGAGGCCGGCTCCGAACTCAGGTCCTTCTGATTCCAGGGCCGGCGCTCTATTCACTGCGCCACCTAGCCGCCCCACATTCCTCAATTCTTGGAGAGATAATTAGAACCTTCATCTTTAGCTATGTTCTCTATTCCAAGATACCTTCAGAAACCATACAGTGAGCAACCATCATCTCTCCTATCTCTAACTTACTAGTCCTTATTAAGGGTTACTATCTTCTTCTTCCCCGTAAGGCTTATGGGATTTAAAGATCTTCCATGCCCCATTGGACTTGCTGACATAGCAGGAGGGGGCGGGGCAAGAGGAAGAGAAAAAATAAAAAAAAACCTAGAGTTCCCTTGGGGACTCTTGGTGGCCATGGCAACAGCAGCAGCAGTAATGGCCTAGGTAGAGGTGGAGGTGCAAACCCCTTTTTGAGCCAGCCAGAATTTCTTCTAAGGACTCTGTTGGGGACTGCCAGGGACTGGAACTGTGGGGGGCTGGAGCTGTTGTGAGCACGCTTCCTGGACACTGAGCAGTTGCTGTGAGTGGGCAGAGAAGGACCTTTGCCTGAGATAGCCTGTTCTGTTTTGAAGGCTTAAGAATGTGGTTGGTTACTACAGTAACTGCTTGTGCCAATTTCATAACTACTCTGATGGCTTTGACTTTCTGATTTTGGAACTCAGTTATTTGGTATTTTAATAAATTCTCTGGCTTTATCCCCCATATAGAGAGCCTGATATATTTTGTGATTAATAACCACATAAGCCTATTTCTAATTGCCATAGGCATAGTGAATATTGCATTGTTAATACATTCCCCAACCACAAAAATCAGTCTTCTTGAATGTCAACTGAGAAGAATAAATCAATTGGCAATCTAGCATAACCCAGGCACTATGAAAAGGGTTAGAGATCCAAAAGAATAAGGCAAAATCAATCCTTGTCCTCAAGGGGCTTACATTTTAATGAAATAAAAAACTGAGTTTAGCAATACTTATCAATAATTAGTTTTGACATCAAGATACCAAATGACCTGATTTCTCTTCCCATAGATCTGTCAATAGATTTCTTAAAAGCAGTCTTGTGTTATCCTGACCGCATCTATGTTTCCCTCCAGGGCATGATATCCAGTATCCTGCCCCTAAAAGGGGATGCCTTTTAGCATTGCCTGTCCAGGGTTCGCGGCACTTGCTACAGAATAATCAGAAATTTACTTTGGCAGTTATATGGAATTAAAATTATAAAATGACAGATTCTTGGGAATTATCCCTATTACTCAAGTTCCCATAAAGAAAAAGGTGATTTAAAAAAAAAAGACTCTGTTTTCCTTTTTTTTTTCCAATTCTGAGGATTCTGCCTTTCTGGAAGTTTGGCCATAAGAACTAGGTCACACAAAGCTGATTACACCAACAGGTGCACCCTGTTCTTTTCTCTCTTTTTCTGACTACTCTTTTTATTGGAGGGGGGAAAGGCAAGGCAATTGGGGTTAAGTGACTTGCCCAAGGTAACACATCTATTGTGTGTCAAGTGTCTGAGGTCTATTCGCTGCACCACCTAGCTGCCCCTACTCCTTCTTTAGTAACTGCCAGGAGCATTGTACCATTAGTAAGAAAGCCTTCTTCCTATAATCAATTTCTGCTTTGCAGAAGGAAATATGAAATATACAAAATACCACCATGAACTTTGGGAGAGAAAACAATATCTCTAGATATTTGTATACACCGTTTGATTTATATAAATGGCATTTTGTATGTAAATATAGAGGCTGCGATTTCATTTCCTGCCAGAAGGCATTTTCTATTAAGTACAATGAAACTCCACTTAATGAAAAAATGTCATGTTCTCTTGTGCACTTGCTCAAAGGTAATAAGATCAACATCAGAAAATAAATGAACTTAATTTTTTTTTTTTTTTGGCAAACAATTAGCTGAGCTGATCTTCGTCTCTGCCAGAGGATATTCAATGCCTCTGATTTTCAAATGTATGTGGGAGATCCACCTCTCTGGAGTTAGAGTTGGGCGAAGAAGTTGTTTTTCTTTTATTTTCTTTTTATCAATGGGAGTTTCGGTACTTATTTTCTTCCTTGATTTATTTTAAATCCTGGGTTGCTAATGAGGAATGAGCTGGACAATACTTTTAGTGTTCTACTTTTGCCAGAGAAGCTTTCTCTCACTGGGTGTGCATTTAGTTCCTGCAACATCAATTCTGTCTCCAGGGATTTCAGCCATTTTCCCACTTTAATGGGTTTGTTTCTGGTTTTGCTGTTTTTTTTTTTTAATAGGTATTAAAACCTCCTGCTATTTATGCCACTTCTTGCAGTGGTGCATGTCTTGCAATCACTCAGGGTCATATCTAATCAGCATCAGCAATGAGAAAGGCTTTGTGGGACAGGGTATCTGGTTCAATTCACTGAAGCATTTTGTTTTCCCTTTGATACCAGTGTGAGAGGAGCTGGAGTGTGCTGATCAGAGTCTTTAGACTAGAACCAACAGTTGGAATCCGCTGTTATAGGAAAAAAGGCCATTTGATGTTACTCATTGCTTAAGAGCTTTGAGGTTGATAGTGGTCCCTATTGTGGGGGTCCTGGGGAGGGGAAGGAATAAACATTCATATCTCACATGCAAATACATCAAGCACTTTGCTAAAGCATTTACAAGCATTTACAGTATCCATGTGAGGTAGAGCTCCCCTATTTTATAGTAGATAAAATTGAAGCAAACACACTAGGTGACTTGCCCAGTGTTACACAGCTAGTAAGTCTGAAACTGAATTTGAACTAAAGTCTTCCTAACGTCAGTCCCAGTTCTCTATCCATGGTATTACCTAGCTGCCTCTAGGTGCCTGTGGAATTGCTAACCTAACTTTCTGGACAAAAGACAATTTGGATTCTACCAAAAGAAGATAAATTGTATAAATGAAGTTTTTTTTTCTCTTTTTGCTTTTTGGAGGGCAATTGGGGTTAAGTGACTTGATCAAAATCACACAGCTAGTAAGTATGTCAAGTGTCTGAGGCTGGATTTGAACTCAGGTCCTTCTAACTCCAGGGCCAGTACTCTATTTACTGCACCACCTACCTGCCCCAAAATCATGTAACATATTATCATATGAATGAGATATTTGACTTCTCTGTCTTGTCCCTAAAGAGCTTAGGAATAGGAAAAATGGGTGGAAGATGATTTTTTCAGTCATTTTTCAGTCATATCTGACTCTTTGTGACCACATTTGGGGTTTTATTGGCAACAACACTGGAGTGGTTCACCTTTTATTTCTCCAGATCATTTTACAGATGAGGAAACTGAGGCAAACATGGTTAAGTGACTTGCCCAGTCTTACACAGCTAGTAATTGTCTGAGGCCAGATTTAAAGTCACAAAGATAGGTCTTTCTGACTCCAGGCCTGGCACTCTATCCACTGCACCACCTATCTGACCGATGGGTGGAAGCTAAAGACAGGCATATTTTAGGGAGCCTGAATGTAGGGAAGAATTGCCTTACTGTTAAGATGCATTAAATTAGAACTGAAATCCATTTGAATTCAATCCTGAAGGGGAGTAAGCTGCCTTGCTAATGGAAATGCTTCCCATCATTAGACGTCTATAAGTGCATGTTGCAAGACTATTTGTTCAAAATATAATAGAGTTGATTAATGTTTCTAATCAAAGTTGGCTTAGATGACTTCTGAGGTCCCTTTCAACTCTCCAAATCTATTGTAATTCCTAATGTCAGAAGTTCCCCAATGAGACAAAGAGCCCAGGTACAATTTGAGAGTTTTTCTTACTTTCTTGGCTACAACTCCCACTTCAGAAACCCAAAGAAAGAAAAACTTAACAGTCAATACACTGCATAATTGCAAATAGTTATAACATTAAGGAAAAAAGATTCATTAAAATGCTAAGCTCTTTCTTGCTTAGAGAGCTGAAAGTGTCTCTTTTCTTGCCTCTTCTTTCCTTGTGGATGGCAGTACTCACCTCTTTAATTTAAGACTTTGGAGTAGATTTTCCCATTGTCATTACAATTCAGGTTCCATCCCACTGAAACTCTTCCCCTTGTCCAAACTCTCTAGAATTTCAAATGAGAGCATTATGAAGGCATAACTGCATGTAGCTCTTTAATCATAGTATTAGATTTATTTTTTGTACTCAGTATTCTAAACCCATAAACGATCCTCAGACGAAGCCGAAGCCCAACTACCACCTACTTGTGGCAAATAGTTCCCAAACCCCAAAATTCAGTTCATCCTCCTAGAAACTCACATGTGGAGCTAGTAAGGTATTTGCCACGGGATTTTCCCTTTCATAGTAAAACTTTCGAAAGGGCCAGTCAGCTTCTCATTGATGAGAAAGAGCTCAGAGCCAATCTTTGGGTCTCTTTCTATTGAGGAGGTTCTATAAGAATGTACTGAATGCTGATTGTCTCCTCTTGACCCCAACGGTTCTCTCCTGAACTCAGTTATAGCACTGCTCCCTTTCTAAAAAGAATAAAATTCCTAATTCTGTTAATCACAGAATTATCAATTTTCAGAGTTAGCAAGGCACTCAGAGAGCAGTTAGTCCAATCCATTCCAGAAAAGAATCCTCGGAATCAATCAGTAACTTAGCAGAGGGAGAATTCTAGACATTTCCTATTAGCTAAGTATCATTTCCTTCAGTCCTGCATTTTAGGTTATTATCTTTTGCTATTTATAAAATAACCTCTTTTTGGAATATTTGTCATCACTCTACTTTGAGAAATGAAGTTTGAGAGTGAAGTTCACAGACTCATTCTCTGACCATGTGGATCTTATGCATACTTTTTAATAAGCACTACAAGTTCTAAAGAAGAATGTAAATTCTTAGAGTCACTTACATTGTTCATTATGAAGGTTCCCCTGGTGGGAGACCTTCTCCACTAGTCCTGTCCACTCTCTAAATCCATTCATCAATCAATCATCATCTATTAAGCAATGGCTATACTCCAGCCACTGTGCTTCATATGGGGTGTTCAGGAGAACTATCACCCCTGGGATGAGGACTTGCCAAGCCTTTTCAGGGGTGCTCTTCCACCTTTTGTGTCCGATTCACCCAACTCTTATCCGTGGCTCCAAGAAGCTGTAGTACAGTGACCATAATCTATTAAACCATCTTGGCAAACAGGCTAAGTCAGGTTGAAGGTAACCAACAGTCCTTAAACCCATCAATGAGTTAGAAGGATGTCTAGTCCAAGCATGGGAAGACTTCCCTGGTGGAATGGGTAGATGAGAACAATTTGTTCCAGTGGTCATGAAGGCAGGTGAAGAAGGTACTATGGAGTGCTTAGAAGTTTGGTCAGACAACAAAGATGCCAAGGTCATCTATTAGATTCCAGGAGATTACCAGTCATGGTGACTTTTTTCCTGCCACTGGACTTCTATGACTCAAGAAGGTAGAATGAGGCTGATGACTTTGTGCAACTATTCCCCCTTTAAATCTAATTCACCTCAATTCAAGATATCACTCTGTGATGTCACCGGTCCTCTTTGAAAACAATAACAAAGACTAAAACACAATGTTCCCTGACCTCAGAGAACTTAAATTCTATTTAATAGAAGCCGTAATCTGTTTAGTAGAAGACATGGGGAATATAACATGCACATTTGTAAGTACAAAATGACAGCAACAAAAACAAAAAGGTGATTTTTAGGGGGGGGGTTGTACTATTATTTGGTTAATTAAGAAAAGTTTCTTGTAGAATTTTGAAGAAAACAGAGGTTTCTAAGAGGCAAAAGAAAGGTGAGAGTACGTTTCAAGGATTGAGGACAAGTGCAAAGGCAAAAACATAGGAGATGGGGTCTTATAAGAGAGGAAGACCATTTGGGCACCATTTTATCATGGTATGCAACTCTCCGGGCTGCTTTTATTTGTCAACTCTAGGTACAATGTGATTAGGCCAAGGGTGCACACTGGTGGCATGATCATTGCTCTCTCCCTTCCTCCCTTCTCCTTTTTATTCTTCCATTTCTCAAAGTTCCACAACTCAACCCTTGAAATCCCTATTTTCACAAAACACATAGATTATTCTCTGTATAGTTCTATATTATTTCTGTGACAACTTCCAGAGGCAAAATTCAAGCAAAATATCTCTGACTGCTTTCTTTCTACCTGTTGCACCTTTAATCATTTATTTCCCTTAGAATAGACACACAATCCTCTAGCTATTCAAATGAGACAGGGAAGAAGAAAAGCTAAATATTTCAATGGTAGCTAAATTTCTTCTCTCATAAAAGTCTGGAGTTCTGAAAAATATAAAAAGATATCCTATATGAAACTTAGGTAGCAGAATTTACATATGATATGCAATATACAGTATATAATGTTAATATATAGACAGTATGACATAAGGGATAAAGAAACTCCTTCACTTTCAGGAGAACCTAGTTCATTTATTTTTTAATATTATTTTTAATTTATGAAATAAAACAGCAACTAGGGGGACCAATTTTAAAGACCCGAAACTGACACTGACTTTACAGCTCTGAACAAGTCACTCTCAGGGCCCCCAGGCAAGACATTAAGCCAAATTACTAAGATCTAGTTACTAACTCATTTCTTCATTCCACCTGGTACACAATTGAAAAATTAAAGTTGTGAAGATGTAGATCTGAGATTATTACGCACACCTCAAGAAACTCTAATGGTTCCCCAGTACCTTTAGGATAAAATAATAACTATTTACCCTAATATCATGATCCACATTAACTGGTCTAAAACAAAACAAAAAACCTGTTCTTCACGTTAGATACTCCATCCTTCACCTGTATACCTTTGTGCAGCCTGTATCCCATACCTGTAATTCCCTCCTTCCTAATTTTAGCATCTCTATTTCAGCTCAAGGCTTAGCTCAAATGTGACTTCCTGTATGAGGACTTCTGAAATCTCCCATTATAAGCTCCTTCTCCCCCTCTCCAAAATATTATCTGTTTATGTCTCTGGATACACTTAAATTCCCTCAGTTTAATTTAAGCTCCCTGAGAGCAAGGAATGTTTGGCTGTTGTCTTTGCATCCCTAGCACTGAGTCTAGGCTTATTCTAGAACACTTAGAAAGTCTGCTATTGTATAAGCATGGTCAGTGTGGGGACACTTTCCATCCACGTAAATCAAGCCCATCTATGACTTAGTATTTCAGTCCTAGGAAGAAGACTGAGAAATATAGAAATTAAGTGACTTTCTTATCTTCATATAGGCAGAAGCCAAAGCAAAGCAAATTTTTAAACTAGATATTCCTAATTCTAAGCCTCAAACTCTATCCACTGTGCATTTGATAGTTGTTTAATAAATGTGTATTGGTTTGAATTAGTTTACGATACTCAGACTAGTACCATCCAATATAGCACTCCATTAATAAATTCCATTTTCTGTATATCATATCATAGTAGTTTAATTTGGGAATGAGGTCCAGTCATTTGTTGATAATATATATCATTTCCTTTTGACCAGTGATAGGACTTATATACCAGCAACTTACAACCAAGACCATGGGTTGCTATTGCTGTTTGATCTCGATGTGAAGAATTTACTTAGGGTTATGTTGACATCCATTAATAGTATGTTTTTTTAAAGCAATTGGGGTTAAGTAACTTGCTCAAGGTTACACAGCCAGTCATTATTTGTGTGTGGGTGATCATTTTCTGAGGCTGGATATGACCTCGGGTCATCCCAACTCGAAGGCCAGTGCTCTTACTCACTGCGCCACCTAGCTGCCCCTAATAGTATGTTTTCTGAAAAAAATAGCATGTTTTCAGGAGGAAGCCCAGATCACACCTGCAACACTCTCTTTAGCCAGAAGTCCCATTGCCTCTGAATCAGAGGTTGCCTTTACTATCTCTGTAGAAACTAACATAGTCCCTCAACCATGAGCTCTATAGTATAAAAGATCTACATTCAAAATTCTTCCTCCCGATACTCTGTACATGGATTCTACCAATTAGCCAGGATGGCCAACTCATCTAATACTAGCACACAATTTGGCAATTCAATAGAATGTACGTCATTGGGTTGTTATCTGTATATACTTAGAACTAAGATCTATATATTGTTTCAAAACTTATCATTGACAGTTTACTTTAAAACCCCAAGTTTCAACTTTAGAATAAACCAATGTACTTCCATTGAGGCCTTAATGAGTGAACCATAGGCATTAATAGCTGTCAGTTTCCTAGTAGGTACAAAATTGCATTTAAGTCATCCTAACATCTCTTTTTAACATTAAGGGCTTATTTGGATAAACAAAAATGAGTAGGAATTCTAATGTATGGTATTTATCTGGGAGTTTGAAGACTGCTCCTCATTCTAGGGATTACGTAATGGAGAGAGGTCAAGTCTATGTTGCTACCTTGAGGTCCCTGAAGGTTCCTGAATCCTGTTTTGGAGGCTCTCTACAGATGTAGAATACTGGCTCCCACCTTGAAGAGGAAGGACAAAAAAAATATCCCATGTGAGCTTTTTGAGACATTATGATATTCAAAGTTTAATGTTATTCCTTAGATACCATTGAGTATTTTGCATGTCTCTATATTTATTCCAATGAACCAGTTTTATGACAACAGAGAAGCCAGGTCCTTAACTCACCCTCACATTTATCAGTCCCAGAGTAATGTGACCTATAGTCTACTTTAGTGTTTTCAGGGGTATGTTAACTAATGTGGTTATTTCAGATATTAAGGATAATATGCATAAATTAGCAATTTCAGATAAGCCCCCAGCCCCAAAAATGTAATAACCTTTGCTTCTCTCTTACTCAGAATATCATAACAACCTACCCTCAATGTAAAAACACAGCCTGGTTTTATGCTAGCACAGAAAAAACATGGTTTGGTAAGCTATTCTAAGCTGAGACAATTCTTTACCTCCTGTATGCCTGAGTGTGCGCACGTGCGTGCACACACACACACACACACACACACACACACACACTATAATTAGGCTCAGAGAATGTGCACACATTTCCCTGTGGAGCATAGTTAATGCCTTCATTTTTTCAGAAAACAATTTAGCAAACACTCCAAAGGAAATCATAGCACAACACACTAAACAACTGTAGCAATGACGTTGACAATGACAAGTGCCGGCCCCTCTATAAAGCAGTCCTGGGGCTAGTGGCTCTTTGATTCCAATTCCATCCAAATCCATGGTTATTTATTAAATGTACACTATGCTCAAGACAGCCTGGCACATGAAATAGAGCTGGTCTTGAAGCCAGAAGATCCTGGGATCAAGTCTCACTTCTGAAACGAACTTGGGTGTATGATCCTGGACAAGTAACTTCTCAGTTCTTAGGCAACTCTCTGAGATTATAAATTACAGATAATGTGTATCTGTGTAGAGTTTCCTCACCAGGGAGTTACCCATACCAGTGAAAGCTCAGGCCCAATCTCTAACTCCGTCTAACTCCAAAGAACAATGTTACATTGTTGGAACGCAAAGAAAATCATGAGGCAGTTTGTGTCCTCCAGGAGCTCAGGAACTAATGGGGAGATATAATACAACCATAAACAATGAATAATCCTCATTCACATGTGATGAGACACAAGAGATTAAAACAAAAAGAGGTCTAGGAAATTACAGAGAGGGAAAGATCAAGTTCACCTGATAAGGAAGAATTGTGGTGGTAATGGGAATCAGGAAAGGAAGAGCCACCTGTACTCAACCTCACAAGAAAAGAAATATTTCAATATCTACTGACAAAGACAAGGCACATTTTAGCTTTTAAACATGCAAGAGGCAGAAAGGCCATAGGCTAAAATCAGGGGATTTTTTGGTCCAGTTTTATTTGAAGACTGAGTGCAGAAAGGGAAGATGGATGAAATAAGACTGGGAAGAGAGGTAGGAACAAAATAGTGGGTGACTTTAAGTACCATACCAAGGACTATAGGTCTGGAATGTCCTGGAAAGAATCTGCCTACTGCTCTCTGTCTGAGAGCAAGCCATAGCCTGAGGTCAAGTCACTTAACCCCAATTGCTCTACCTTTCCCCCTCCAAAAAGCAAAAACAAAACAAACAAATAACCACAGATATAGCAGGTAGGTTACTATCCCCTTTATCAGCTGTAGTCATATTCTCTTTCTCATTAACAGCACTCAGTGAAAGGTGCCAGGTGGCTGAACTTTCACAAACTCATAAAACAAGAACATGTGTACAGAGAGGATTGCAAATTCCAATTTTCTGACTCCTGATCATTTCTCTGTAGTCAGCTGGTACAGTACTAAGAGGGGGCATGTCAGAATGTAAAGATTTCTGAACTTGGAGTACTAAATTTGCCGCCTAATTCCATTTGGACTGTATGATTCATATGTGTGTGTGCATGTGTGTGTGCACACGTGTGTGCATATATACACACATATATGTAAATGTGTATATATGTATATTTAAACAGCATCATGATTTTATTTTATATATGTATGTATGTGTCTATATACAATATATGTGTAAGTGTATTATATATAATATATATGTATATACATAATTTTGAATTTATGGAATAAAACAAGTATTTCTATAACATAGTAGAATTTCTAAAAAAGATAATTCTACATGAAACTGGAAATCTATTATGTACAACTTGCTATTCCTTTTAAATATATAACAAAGTTATCCTGTAATTTTGTTCTTCTCCCCTTCACCCTAGAGATGGCTGCCATTAGACACAACTGTGTGTGTGTGTGTGTGTGTGTGTGTGTGTGTGTGTAAAATTATTCTTTGCATACTTCTATTTATCAGTTCTTTCTCTGTATGCAGATAGCATCTTCTTTCATATGTCCATTGTCGTTACTTTGGGTATTTATATAGTTGCAATGACTCAGTCACTCAAATTTGTTCTTAAAACAATATTGCTATTGTCACTGTATACAATGTTATCTTGGTTCTGCACATTTTTCTCTTCATTATCTCATGTGAGCATATCCATATTTTTCTAAGATCATTGAGCTCATCATTTCTTATAAGACAGTAGCGCTATAATCATGTACTGTAATTTAACTTGTTCAGCCACTCTGCAATTGACAGGCATCCCCACAATTTTCAGTTCTTTGCCACCATAAAGAGAGCTGTTATAAATATTTTAGAAGATGTAGGTTCTTTTCCTTTTTCCCCCTAACAATATTTGGAAACAGACCTAGTATGTTATTGCTGGGTCAGAGGTTATAGGCAGCTTAATAACTCTCTGGACATAATTCCAGATTGTTCTCTAAAATGGTTGGATCAATTCACAATTCTACCAATGATGAAGCAGTGTCCCATTTTCCACACACCCCTCCAACATTTGTTGCTTTTCCCTCCAATCATTTAACCTAATCTGATAGGCATAAAATGGTCTCTCAAGGTTGCTTTAATTTGAATGTCTCTAATGTACACATCATCTAACCCCATGTCTCAGTTTCTTCATTTGTAAAATGAGGGGGTTTGATTACAGGTCCTTTCCAATTTTATTTCTATGATCCTGTGATTTCTGCTAGTGTAATGAAACAGTTATTATTTTTGGAATCACATCTGATATTGATAGCTGTATTTGGGAAGAATTAAAAATTTTAAGCAAAAGGAAGTGGGTAATAAATTTTTATTCCTAAAAAATAAAATTGCTTTTCACTATTTGCTTGAGTGAAACCTTAAACTTCCGCTCTCAGAGACAAAAGTGCATGTTTCAACTTGTGCTTCTAAGCTATTCAGTGTACTTAAGTTTTGCTTTGTGAATCATGTGAACTGTTGAAACAAAATGCACAATATAAATCTAAATTCTGCAGTCTCTCTTTACTCCTGTATGAAGGCTCTTTTTCATAATTAGAAGCTGAAAGGTAGGCAATCAACTCAAAACTACATAGAGAATTCAACCATGGCACATTTTAACGGGAAGGCTGGATGGGTTTGTATAACTCTCAATCTAAGTGTGAATTTTTGCTCAAGAATAATAGCCTTGTTTCCTTTCTTTCTTTTTTTTTTTGACCAAACTCACTCCACACTGAATAGGTGACAGAATCCATGCACTTTATGTGACTTGATAATATAAAAATAGTGTTCATGTGTGTGGGCATAAATGTTTATGTTTGAATATGCATTATTGGAATATACTCTTGAAAGTACATCTCAGTGGACCCTGTGGCTGTAGAAATGGAATTAAAGTTGTTTTTTCCTCCTATAATATGGATCTTCTCACAAAATTTCCCCATGTGGGCCATTGCTAGGTTCTGTATCTTCAGTTCTGAGAATTTTTTTAAGAAGCTTTCTCTGCAAAACGGTAATATGATGAAAATAATATCTGTCTTGTCTGCCTCACGTAAGTGTTGTAAGAAAATCACTTTGTAAACTCTAAAGAGATCTAGTAGAAAAATGAGTTATCATTACTCTCATAGACCAGACCTGTGATTTTATTGATGTAGAGAACTGTGAAACAAAAATTCTTTAGCTAATGTAGGTCAACACTTGCTGTGCAGTTTACACTCTTAGAGATGTGAGAGGTGACATGCTGGAATCAACTGTTAGCCTCAGAGTTGGGAACTGGATTCAAATCCTCTCTCTTACGCTTAATTAGTTGTGTGAACCTGGGCAAATCATTTAATCTTTCTGAGGTTCAGTTCCCTTCTTTGCCAAAAGAGAAGCTTGGATTTGGACAAAGGAATTTTAAGATATCTTCTAATCCTGTGAGTTAGAAAGGCAGCGAGGGGCCACAGGGGAGAGATTTCTGGACCTGGAGTAAGGAAGACTCATCTTCTGGAGTTTGAGTCTGTCCCTAGACAATTACTAACTGTGTGACCTTAGACAAGTCACTTTACTCTATTTGCCTCAGTTCCTCATTTATAAAATGAGTCAGAAAAGGAAATGGTGAACCACTTCAGTGTCTTTGCCAAGAAAACCCCAAATGGGGACACAAAGGGGTGGATATAACTGAAATGAGCAAACAACAAATTATGTGAATATTATGAGTTGCTCTGAGTGCTAAGAAATTCAGTTCAGACTCCTCTAGGGTCATGCAGCCCTCTGTGTCAGTGGCAGGATTTAAATTTAGGTCTTCTTGATTCTGAGGACAGCTAAGAATAGATTATGCTTTACTGACTTATTTTTTATTTATATTGTTGCTATCATTATTGTTGTGATTATTATTTATTATTAATTCTTTGGTGAGAAGACCAAATTTTCTCTTTCTTATTCTCTTTCTCTGTATCTGTCTGACTCTCTCTGTCTGTCTCTATGTTTCTCTTTCTCTCTGTTTCTCTGTCTTTCCACACACACATACACGTACACACAGACATGTCATTTCTGCACTGGTAGGATTATTTTGGAAACTGCTACCCTCCAACTGTGCCATTGCTGCCTTTAGCTCCAGCTGTACCCCACACCATCTGCTTGGTTCAATGGCCAACATCTAAAATAGAGATGCGAACATGGCTTATGTGCACATTAACCAATATGATTGGGTTGATATTTATGTGACCAGGAAAGCTGGCAGATGGCTTGAAATTTGCAAAGAGGAAAGCTGGGAGTTAGCTGGGAAGGGACTGAGGTGACCTGTTTTTCCTGACTCCTTGGTGTTATATAGTAATAGACTCCAATAAGGCATATGCTTTGACACTTCAGTCGCATCTCATGGACCTTGGTGAGGGAAGCAACAACACTAGCATTTGTTGAGTTAATTGTATAGGCTGCTAAGCAATGTTTGGCCACACTTTACAAAAAGGAAAGGTGTGAAAACAATATTGCAAAGTTGGTGTAGTCTGTGTAAAACCATTAGCATTCTGTATGGCAGCAATTTAATTAGAAGAAAAAACAGTTGTGAAAGGTCACAGAGGCAGAGAGAGGCAGAGAGGGAAATATGGATTGGATGAAAGATCTCTTTAGTGGTTTCAGAACCCACTGAATGTCTGGTCTCAGAATCCTTTTCAATGGGTCAATGTCAACCTGGAGGGGAGAGTCTAATGGACAGCTTTGAAGTTTTGATTGTACTCATCCCATGATATTGCATATTTTTATTAATAAGATAAAAACATAGATAAGAGACACCAACATTTTAGTTAACACTTATTGGACTGAATCACAAATCAGGTTCTGAAATTATCTTTTCAAGCTAGAATAATAGGATAAATATATTAGGATTTAATTTAATAGGTCTAAATATAAAGTAATACACATGTGCTTCAAAAATCAACTCTGAAAGCAAAGGATGGAGGAGACAATAAATGATATATAAAAAACAAAACTGAATTTTAGTAGATACAAAGTTCAGTGAGACTCAAAGGTGTGAACAAGTGGCCCAAAGAGATGATGTGATTTTAGGCTATGTTATTAGAACACTAGAAATAGAGGGTACAGAATCAATGACAAGATGATCCTACTGTTCCCTGCCTTGGTCAGACCACATCTTTAGGCTTGTGCTCAGTTCTGGGCATTGACGGAATAAAATTTCACAGCTTCATAACAAGCATTTGAGAGGCAGTGCTATACAGCTAACAAAAAGTGTAAGACCTTTTTCTGATAGATACTTACTGTGTAACCACATGGAAATCACTGAACCACTTAAGTGGCCCAGGCCTGGAAGTTGGTGCTTCACATCCATAAAGAAGTTTCTACACCAATGATGTTTCTACACCATTTCCGCAAATGATGAAACAAGAAGTTCAAACTAAAAAACTACCAAGGATCTTGGTATCACTCATCCCTATACTCTTTTTGAAGACTGCTGATTTAATTCACTGTTTCTCATAAATAATCGCCATTCTGTCTATGTCTTTCATACATGCTGTTCCTTTAATCTTCACTTTTTAATATAAAAAAAAACCTTTCTTCCCTAGACTACTTCCCTAACAATAATTTCTAGGAATGTTTGTTAGAATAAAAATGTTCTTGAAAATTCAGTTGCGCTGATATAGAGAGATACACATGCATGCACACACATTATGTGTGTATACATACACACATATATACACATACACATATATACATATATGTTCTGTCTATCCTAACTCTTCCTCATTCACAAAGTACACCACAAGATATTGGGATTTTCTTCCCTTCTGAACCATCACCATTCTATACAAACAGTAAATTAAAACCAAACTGCCAAAATGATATTATATGCTTAGGCCACTGTAAAAATTTGTTAATAACACATCATAACTCAAACTTCTATGTGCTAATATTAATGCTAATACTAATGTAAATTAAAAATAAAATCACTAGCTTTATATACTACTTTAAAGTGTGCAAAGCACTTTTCATATGTTAACTCATTTTGTTCTCTTAAAAACCTTGTAACGGGGGCGGAGCCAAGATGGCTGAGTAGAAACAGCTCGTCCAAGCCTCTCTGCCCCCAGATTCTCCACAAACTATGTAGAAAAGGACTCTGAAAATCTTCTAGAGCCCCAGCATCCACAGAACGACACAGAGAAGCTAACCTCCCGCTGAGGACAGCCCAGCACCCTGCAGGAAGGACCAGCGCTGTGGTCTGGGAGCCGGCAGCGCACAGAGCGCAGGAGCCGAGCCGAGCCCAGGTCCACGTGAGCCGAGGTTTTAGCCCCAGGGCGGCAGGGCCTGCAGCCGGCTGGAGGAACCCCAGAACACCAGGAACTGTGGAGACGCCAGAATTATCAACATAGACTTGCCTAGGACAAAGTAAGAGGTTAGTGTCCTATGGACTTTGGGACCTGTATTTGGGGAATGCGTCAGCTCCCTCCCCTGGGGGCTAGAAGCTGCTGAGGAGACACGCCATTTTGTAGTTTTCAGAGGCATTTCCGGCTCCCAGCCTACAAATCGTGGGGAGATCCAGCGATCAGTCTTGAGGGGTAATCGCTCTTGCTTTAACCTCCCTGGATCTGGATTGTGATCTAGGGTGGAAGTTGTGGGTGGGTTTACAGCTTGCCAGAAACAGAAGTTGCCCCCCACACGTTCGGGACGAAAATTCCTCTATCTGGCCTTAAAGCCATAGTGTGGCAACAAGCCCAAAAGTCAAGTAATTAAGTGGCAACATGCCAAGGCAAAGGAAACAGAAAAATGCAACCCTAGACTCCTATTTTGGGGGCATAGAGCAGGAAAAGGACTGTGAGGTCAGAAGTCCTGCTCCAAAAGCCCCAGGGGAAAACATGAGTGGGTTGCAGGCCATAGAGGACCTTAAGAAGGACTTTAAAATCAAATAAGAGAAGTGGAGGAAAAATTGGAAAGAGAAATGAGAAGGATGCAGGAAAAGTATGAAATGAGGTCAACAGCCTGACTGAGGAAAACAACACCTTAAAAAATAGACTAACTCAAATGGCAAAGGAGGCCCAAAAGGGCAATGAGGAGAAGAATGCCTTAAAAAGTCGAATTTGCCAGATGGAAAAAGAATCTCAAAAGTTCACTGAGGAGATTCATTCCTTCAGAGTTAGACTGGAGCAAATGGAAGCTAGTGACTTTATGAGAAATCAAGATGCTGTTAAGCAGATCCAAACAAATGAAAGATTAGAAGGCAATGTGAAATATCTCATGGGAAAAACCACTGACCTGGAAAATAGATCCAGGAGAGACAATTTAAAAATTATTGGACTACCTGAAAGCCATGATCAAAGAAAGAACCTAGAAATCACCCTTCAAGAAATTCTCAAGGAAAATTGCCCTGATGTTTTAGATCCAGAGGGCAAAATAGAGGTTGAAAGAATCCACAGATCACCTCCTGAAAAAGATCCCAAAAAGAAAACTCCCAGGAATATTATAGCCAGGTTCCAGAATCCCCAGATCAAGGAGAAAATACTACAAGCAGCCAGGAAGAAACAATTTCAATATTGTGGAAACACAATCAGAATAGCCCAGGACCTGGCAGCTTCTACACTGAGGGATCGAAGGGCATGGAATATGATATTCCAGAGGGCAAAAGAACTGGGAATGAACCCAAGGGTCACCTACCCAGCAAAACTGAGTATTTTGTTTCAGGGGAAAATATGGTCATTCAGTGGAATAGAGGACTTTCAAGCATTCTTGAGGAAAAAACCAGAGTTGAATAGAAAATTTGACATCCAGATGCAAGAAGTAAGAGATGTCTGAGAAGGTAATCAGGGAAAAGAAATCAAAAGGAACTTATCAAAGTTGAACTATTTACATTCCTATATGGAAAAGCAATAACTGTGACTGATGATATCTTTCTCACTATGAAAATAATGGAAGAAGGGGTGTGGTCATATGAATACATATGTGAATGTGTGTGTATATGGTTACAGTTATATATGGATAGAGGGCATAGGTTGATTTTGTTGGGAAGGGAGAGTACTCAAGGGATGAAATTATGAGGTGAGAGAGGAAAGTGGCAAGAGGAGATGGGGAGAGACATGGTAGGGTAAACTATCTCATGTAGGGGAAGTGGGTACAAAGGAGGGGGAGAATAAGGAAGGCTAAAAAGGCAAAACCACATTCACATTGAATTTGGTTCAGGGAGAAAATGACATACATACTAAATGGGATATCTCAACCTGCAGCAGGATAGGGGGAAGGGGGATGAGAGGAGGGATGATGGATGGGAGGGCATCCTTGGGGTGAGGGGAGGTTGGAAGTACCCACTATAGAAGAGGGACAGGATCATGTAGGGAATGGACCAGGTGGGGGGTGGGATGAGTGGGAGGGAATTATAAGCAGCCTTGTACAATATATCTACTATGATAATGTTTTGCATAGCTAGACATGTACAACATATACTGAATTACTTATATCCCAAGAAGGAATGGGTGACAAGGGAGGAAGGAAATGGATCTGAAATTCGAGGTCGTAACATTAAATGTTTCAAATATATATATAAATACTATTATTAATACTCCTTTGCTTGTAATAGGGAGATAAGATGTGCAGGCATTGGGACACAAAGATTCATCTTCCTCTAATGGAAAAGTCGATGGGGGTATGGGAGAAGGTATGGGAGAGAGCAGATTGGAGGAAGCGATATCTTGTGGGACTGCTATTCTGGGAGGCTGGGTAGGGGAATAATGGGGGGAAAATGATTGTAACTCAAAATCTGGCGGAAATGAATGATGTAAAACAGAAGTTAATAAAGTATTTGTTTAAAAAAAAAAAAAACCTTGTAACATAAATGTAATTATGATATCCATTTTTCAGCTGAGGAAACTAAGGCAGACAGATGTTAAATGACCTGCTGAGGATCACACAGCTAGTAAGTTGCAAACTCAGGTCTTTCTAACTCCATTTCCTACACTTTCTGCCCTGTTGTGGAATTTGTAACCAGGAACTTTCATAAGATTACTTTTTAAAGATCTTATTTCACAAAAAAATCACAGAATTTAAGAATGGGAATAGACTCCATTGAACAACTGGTTCAAACTATACAGGAAAGATTTCTGACTATAACATATCCAAGAAATGGCCTTCCTTCTGCTTAAAAGGAAAGGAAGGAAATCCTATTATCTCCCCAGGCATCCAATACCACTTTGGGGAAGCTCTAGTTATTAGCAAGGATTTTTTTTATTGTTATTGTCTTGTATTATTTCCTGACATAATGACTAGACTGTCCTCTGAAATTTGTGAACAGCATTCCTTGTTCTGGCCTCAGAGTCAAATAGAATAAGTCTCGTACAATTCTAAATAAGAAAAGGAAGTGACAATTATAGGCTCTTCCCTGTGACAACTTTTTAAAGTCCTTATTTCATAAGTACTACTCCAAAAGAGAAAGTGGCCAGTATTTCTGGGATTCAAGGGGGAAGAGGAGGAGGAGGAGAGAATAAGTATTTATATAGTGCCTAGTATGTGTCAGGCACTGTACTAAGTGCTTTACAAATACTGTTTCATTTTGAACAGGGGGATTTCAGAAAAAACTGAAAAGACTTATATGAATTGATGAAAAGTGAAGTGATCAGAACCAGGAGAACATGGTACAAAGTAAAGCAATATTTCATGATGATCAACTGGGAATAACTTCGCTATTCTCAGCAATGCAATGATCCAACACAGTTTCAAAGGTCTTATAATGAAAAATCCTATCCACCTCTGGAGAAAGAACTGATAGAGTTTGAATGCATACATTTTTTACAGTATTTTTCTTGTTTTGTTTTGGTGTTTTCTTTTACAGCATGGCTAATAAGGAAATATGTTTTGCATGACTGCACACGTATAATTCATATTATATTGTTTGCCTTCTCTGGGAGGCTGAAGGGGAAGGAAGGATAGAAAAATTTGGAATTTGAATTTTGAATTTTTTATTTGAATTCTTAAAGTATATTAAAATATTATTACATGCAATTTGAAAAAAAATAAAATAGTAAAAAATTGTTTCCTTTGAGCCTTAAAACAATCCTGCAATTTACATGCAGTTATTTTTATTTTACAGTTGAGGAAACTGAGACAGAGAGATGTTAAGTGGCATGCCCTGGGTCACACATCTGATAATTATCTAAGGTCAGACTTGAACTCAGATCTTCCTGGCTCTAGGCCCAGAACTCTATCCACTGCATCACCTAAGTGGTAAAAATATTCTGATACACCGTAATAGGTAGGGAATATTTTGTGATGTAAAGAATTTCTTTTACTGTGTAGGGAAAAATAAATATACATCATTTCCAAATATTGAGCAGAATTTTAATATTCAAAATATATATTCAATTCTTGTCCTCCAGTGAATAATGCCTTTACATCCTTTATATGTACAGGTGTACAGATATACATCTATAGATTATTTAGTAATAAAAAGTGAGACTGTGCTGTTATAAAGAGCATCATGAAGAAGATAGAAGACATAGTCATTTTTGAAGGGCATGTGTAGCTATAGTTCCAATTATTTGAGATAATGTGATAAAATCTTATTTCCTTTCTTCTTGGCTAATTCTTCATTTCCTTTTTTTTCACCAGTAGTTTACTTTCTTTGATTTGCATGCTAAACTTCTCAGACTTGGGGGCAAGATTTATTATTTTCCTTTAATTAAACTTTATTTTTAGGAAACTAGCAAATGCAAACACTTGAGATTCTTCCCTCAGTCCCTTCTATTCTGTACTTTGGTTGCTGCTGTTAATGTTTGCAGAACTAGGCATGGAGTTTCATTTTTAATGCATGACAGTCTCAGGTGTGCTTTCTGTTTTCCACTTCTGAGGGGGCTTCTGAAACTATTTGTAATTTAATTACCTAATTTAAAAAATTTCATTAAAACTTTGTACTAAGAAATTTTAAATGTTATTCAGTATTCAAATATTTTCTTTAATGAAAGTAGAAAATTTGGAAGTGGAAGATACCTCTTTGGGGTTTTTTCTTGCTTTGTTAGGGGTAGTTATAAATCCCCAAGAAACTAGAGCACTTAACACATCTCTAAAATTATTCCATGGACTAATAAATTGAAACCGTAAGAGACTTAAGGGAAAAGAGCAAATAAAATATTTTCTTATGACTCATTATTGCCCAAGGGAGATTTTAAATGCTCACATTTTTACTTCATATCTCTTCATTTCCTTTGTGTAATAAATAAGTTATTCATTTCCCTTTTCACATTGATTTTAATAAATTATGAAGATTTTTTTTCTATTCTAAAGTCATCAGCTTCAGTTTGCTACACTCTCTACACTGGCTCTAAATCCTGATATTTAATTTTTCTGAAGACCAAGTCTGAATCTGTCATGTAGAAAACTTGAAATATTTCTGGGTGCGTCCTGTTCATGGGAAACTCAATATGTAAAAATCGAGAACTGAGCTCTTATTTATTCTGTAAAAACCATTTACTAGAATGTTCTCTGAAGTAGCAAGTTAGCTTAATGTAATTAAAATATATAAACTATTTATGCATCTTATTTCTTTTTTTTTTTCAGAAACTTGTCTTTCAAAAACTAGGTGGGGATTGCATGTCTTTCTTATCTAAGGACTAGTCTAGCCATTTTCAGAGAGGCTCTTCATCAAGTTAGTTGCAATGGATAGATTTTTTGGTAATTGCAGCTCTCCAAGAAGGTCTACTAAATTATACAGAGGGTTGCAAGCTTGCAGGAGTACTCTGAAGAAAAAACCATATAGATCCTAAATGGATGGAAATGAGTTGATTCTATATTTCTAGTTTGAAAAGCAAGGTGGTGCAGAGGAAAACAGTAACTCTAAAGGCAGGAGTCTTGGATCCAAATCTTGTTACCTATTCAAATTTAAGTAAGTCACTACTTCCCTGGCCCTACTTTTTTTCTTTGTAAAATGAGGTAATAAGAACACATATTCTTTGATATGATCCTTAAGTCTCAGGCTATTTATCTTAGTGTCAGTGAGAAATTTTATATTCTAGTTACACATGAATACAATTACTGTAATGACACATTAGCGGCCAAAAGGACTAAAATTTAACAAGACCCTGTTAGTTTTATTATTAATTTACTGTATAAGATGTGGTGGTCAGTCCACACAATAATTGACTTCAGAAGTTCATCTTATCTTTTTCCTAGACAGGAGGCCAAATTCTAAAGGTAGCAGTGACAAAAATGTCCAAGACCATTGGTTTTCCTTATAAGAAAATCTTTCTTGCATGTTTTTATGAGGAGCAAAAATCTAAGGAGATATTTTTCA
This sequence comes from Gymnobelideus leadbeateri, assembly GCA_011680675.1. NCBI lineage: Eukaryota > Metazoa > Chordata > Mammalia > Diprotodontia > Petauridae > Gymnobelideus > Gymnobelideus leadbeateri. The sequence goes on from WOXC01009488.1 coordinate 202,977, forward strand.
TGCATGGGAAGCAACCCATAATGATTAAGTTCCTCTATTTAACAAATTAATAAGAGGCTTATTAAAATTCTTGTGTAAAGAAGTCCTAAAATATTCTCAGAATTAGTCAGAACTATCTAATATTTCAGTGGGTCAAATAATTCTTTTCTAGGAGGAGAATTTATTATGATATTAATTTATGATTCCTACCTTATGGTCCAGTCAAAAGAGGCTACTCACTAATCTTTTGATCAACCATTTGATCTCCTGCCTCTGTGTCTTTGTATAAACTGATGTCTTTCCATCCCCCAACCCCATGCCTGGAATTCTCTCCCTCCTTATCTCAATCTTTAATGGTCAGTGAACTACATCATACAGGAAGACTTGTTTTGATTCTCCAAAGTGTTTATGCAACTTCCCCCTCCCATTTGCATTACCTGCCATTATTTGCTGCATATTTTGTGCTTATTTCTCTATGCACTGACTGCTTCTACCCTCTAAATTGTACACACATTGAGGGCAGGGGGCTATTTATTCCTGTCTTTGCATTCCCAATTCGAAGCACAGAATCAGGCATGGAGTTTTTTATGATATTTATAATAAAGAATTATAATATTTTTGAAAGGCTTTTGTTGTTACCACTATTGTTTTTTGTTTGGTTTTTAGACATGGAGTTGTTTATTCAGAATTTTACTTTGATACTTGAAGATGCCAGGTTTTCCCTAAAACAAAGAGGTCCATCTTTGTAATACCAACATTCTTCCAGTGACACAGTATGGTGTTGAGTGATGGAATAGTAAAGTCATCAAAGAACTGGAGTTGAGGGCAACATAAGTGGTAGTGAAGAGAAATATGGTGTGTGAATTGCAATGGACCACAATCCAAAAACTACACAGCCAACATTATTTAATGGATATCATTGGTGATGTGGGAGACTAGAAAAGAAGGTGGGTGAATGATGTAGTTAGAGTCAAAGATATTCAATGGATAGCCAACGTGCTCCATTCCTATCCACAAAATGTCAAAAGAACTAGAAAAACTATAGAAAAGGTGAACCCCTTGTGAATGCTCTCTCAGAGGACATGGACAGTAGTCATCCAGGATGGAAATGCATGCATGAGCTGCAAAATGTGTCACTGGAAAGAAAATACTCATTAAATGGATTTTTTTTTCTTTTTAAAAATTTTTATCAATTTTTAACAACTGAAATTAATTCACAATTAAAAAGATAAACATTATAAACAAATACAAAATAAGAAAAGGAAGCATGCCATGTGCACAGCAGAATTTAAGAGATGATTCAAAATATATAGCAAAAAAATTCATTTTAAGAAAGCCTATATGATAAATCATATATATATATGTTGAGTTGTGCATCTTTTCTTTGCTTCCTTGTTATTTTTCTTTTGTCCTCTGCTGTGCTCTTTATACTTTGTTCATTTTTCCCTCTTCCTCTCCTCCTCCTAAAGGCTACAATTAAGCACAGATATATTTATGTATAGCTTTATATATTTTTTTCCATAAAAATTCTTCCTCTGATCTTTTATGTTTTTGTGTATCTTTTATTTCCTATCCCTCCTAACTCCTCCACTTTACCTCTACCCTCTACCTTGCCCTCCAATTACTTAACCTACTCTCCTTCCTCCAAGGATCCCTCCCATATCCTCCCATTTCCATAAGTCTTCTATACCCTCCCTTCAATCTATCCCCTCTCATATACCCCCAGAGATCTATCCCTTATCCTCTCCCCCCTCCCTATCCCCTTATCATTTTATTTCTTTCTGAATTTAGAATACTATTATACACCTCTAGAAATATATGTATTGTTCCTTGTTGAACTCATTTTTTATGAAAGCAGTGTTTCGGAACTACAGGCTCTCCTCCCTACCTCATCTAATGCCTCTGTGTTGGTTCTTCTTCTCACACCACATTTGTATAAAATAGTCACTTTTTTAAGCTGTTCCCAAATGGTTTTACTTTTCAAAGCCATATCATACACAGGTCTACCCCAATCTTTCTTATGAACTGCCTAATTACTAACAACAGCCTTAGGTATATGATTTACATTTCACATACATAAAAGGTAAACATCCTGTCCTTAATGAGTCCCTGTTAATTAATCTTTGGTATGCACCTTATATTTCTCTTGGCTTTTATATTTCAAATCTTCTACTAAGTTCATTTTTTAAACAAAGAACTGGAAGTCTGACAGTTAAATGTCCTTTTTTTTTCATTCGGGATTATTTTTTTTTATTTGACTTTTGGCCAAAACCCCAGTTCTTTGCTTTTCAATATATAGTTTTCCCCAGACATGCAGTCTTTTAGGGTCACTGATGCTAGGTCTTGTGTGATTCTAATTGTGGAACCACCATATGTAATTTTTTCTTGTTGCTCATACCATTTTGTCCTTGATCTGGGGGGTTTGGAATTTGTCTATAAAATCCATATGGGTTTTCTTTTTAGGGTCTCTTTCAGCTTGTGATGAATGGATTTTTTTTCCTATTTCTACTATCTTCTATTGTCCAAATGCTTCAAGACAAATCTCTTTAATTATGTCTTGTATTATTATATCAAGATTCATTTCTTTTATCATAGTTTTCAGATAGTCTAATTATTCTTATGTTTTCTCTTCCTGATATGTTCTCTAAATCAGTTGTCTTTCTTATGAAATGTTTCACATTCTCTTCTTTGTTTTCATTCTTTATATTCTATTTTATTACCGTTTGATCCTTTATAAGTTTGATGACTTCCCCTTGCCCAATTCTGATTTTTCTAGGAATTGTGTTCTTCCTTAAGATTCTGGATCTCCTTTTCTAACTGGTTGACTTTCTTTAATAATCTTGTTTTTCTTGGATTTTTTTAGCTTTTCCTCAATCTCTCTCATTTGCTTTTTAAACACTTTTTAAAAGTTCTTCCATGAATTCTTTTTTGAATGGATGACCACTTGACTTTACTCTTTAGGGCAGAAGAGGATTTCTTTGCTCTAAAGATGAACCCCCATCTTCTCTCTTCCCATAGAAATACTCTATCATTGGATTCTTTCTCCTTTACCTGTTTATTTTTTTTTTATTTGTAGTAGCTTAGTTTTTATAATCATCTCTATTCATGGGATATGGGGATGGTATGTCTGGCCTCAGATTGTCCTTCAGTTCTCTCCTCTGTCCTGGAACTGGAACCAAGACCTCCAGCCTCCTGTAAGTGACCACAGTCAGGTGTATCCCCACCACCTCATTGCTTCTTCACTCACTGTGTATGTGTTGGTTCCTTCTCACCCCTGTAGAATCTCACTTCCCTGCAGTATAGTTGGGTCTGACATTTAAAGTTCCTGTGGCTGGGGCTGAGGCTGTCTTCCAACCCAGCCAGCCCCAGGACTTGCAACTTGTTATTTAAGAAGATGTAGGACCTGGGGCAGCTAGGTGGCACAGTGAATAAGAGTGCCAGCCCTGGAGTTGGGACAACCCAGGATTGGATCAAGCCTCAGAAAATGGGCACCCACACATAAATAATAAATAATAAATAAATAAATAAATGTAACATTGAGTAAGTTACTTAACCCCAATTGCTTAAAAAAAAAAGATGTAGGACCTATTCTAGAGATGTTTATTATTCACAGGTACCAAACTCATCCTGGGACTTTTATTCAGAACTTCTCCCATTATACCATTTATTTTTATCACTCTATATTCACCCTGAGGCACTATTTCATCTCTTTTGTGGGGGAAAATCTTGAGAGCTTGTAATTTTCTTATCTACTCTGTCATCTTCCAATAATCCTCTCTCGAAGAGAGTTAAATGTCAATGATAACTAATATTTCTATAGGGCATTCAAGTTTGCAAAATGCTTTACATATGTTATTTCATTTGATCCTCATAACCTTGTGACCAATGTGATACCTATGCTGTTGATGATGATGGTGACGGTGATGGTGGGGGTGATGATGATGAAGATGATGATCCTAATTTTAATGTGGGAAGCTGACATTTAGAGAGATTGTTACTTGCCCAATGTTACTGCCATTCCCATTTTTCACAGGAGGAAACCAAGACACAGAGAAACTAAGTTACTTCCCTATGGTCCCACAGATTTTGTCCAAACCACAACTATAACCCAGACCTTCTTGCTCCTAAATCCACTATTTTCATTTCAGTATGTTATGTTCCCTTTGAATAAATCAGAATCAAACTGTAAATGCTAAAATATACAAAAAATACAATATGCACAAAAAATAGCATTATTTACATCCTTGAAGTTCTACTATAGAGGTGAGCTGGTAAAGAAGAAATACAAAAGACAAAATGCTAATAAAATTATCTCCAATTGCTATGCGAATATGGTATATGACACCTCCCTCGTCTTTCCTTCCACCCCACCTCCACTCCATACATTGCATTTGGAAACATTCTACCCGCAATGCAGAAGATGCCTTTTTGATGATGGCAAATTTCCTTTTCATGCAATCTGGTATGGGATGAAATTTTTAAGTTTTTACCCTTGCCTTCTCTTAAATACAAGCAGCACAGACTAAAATGGAATTTATGAGCCTGCCTTGATGTTAATTTCACAACAAAATATGAAACTGTTTTAGAAATTTTTCATTCTAAAAGGTAAATAAGTGAAACAGAAATAAATAATCTCTCTTCTTTTTGTTTCCATCAACCAGGACCAAAATTTGCCAATATGCTCAGGAATATAATATAGTTCAGACCTTTTGGAACATTTGACTGGCAGATAAGAAAGAAAATTGTCAGTTGCCTGATGACTAATATCAAATTTCAACTATACTGTATTTTCTAAACTTGACATTAAATAATTTCCAGAGAAAATGTAATTTCTACCCAAACTTGCCTGAACTTCTTTTTTCTTCTCCCTCGGGAAGTAATGGATAAAAAATATGCTAAGATACCAAACAGTAATTTTTCAATGGATATGATATTCAGGGAATGATATTGAAATTAATCTTCATGTTACTCTAAAAATAAAACACTGAATATATGCTCCCCAACTAAATTTCTTAGTTACATATAATTAAGTATAATGTATAGGAACGCAATAAACCAAATAACCAATATGTATTTACAAAGTACCTACTATGTGTCAGCTTCTATGCTAGGAACTGAGGGAAAAGGCGCAATGAATAAAAAAAAACCTCTTTTTATAAAGAGGTTATATTTTAACAAAGGAGATTTAGAAAAAAACAAAGAAAATAAAAACAAATTTGCTAAGTACAAGTTGCTTTGAAATATAATCCATTAAAAATTGAAGGGATCAAGAAAGGTTTTGTGTATAAGGGGATGTGCAAGCTGCATCTGAAAGAGAAGAATATGCATTCTAAACATGTGAGACAGCTAGTGTAAAGGTAAAGAGATGGAAGATAGAAGGATTTAATTGAGCAAAAGAGAGAAGGCCGATTTGACTGGTTCTTCAAATGTGGAAGGGGAGTTACAAGTGAAGCAGAAAATATAGGTTGGGGTCTGGGTTGCAAAAAGTTTTTAAAGTCTAAACAGAAAGGTTTTATTTGATTCTATAAAGAATCAAAATCATTACCTACCTCTAACACAAAAGAGGCACGTTTGTACAAGTCATACCATCCTTCCTCATCAACCCAAGCCATTCCTGGAATATAATGCCTCTTCACCATTTTTTTATTCCTTCCAGAGAAGGACACATGCACACACACACACACACACACACACACACACACACATATATACACATATACACACACATATATAACACACACATTCACACACACACTCACACACACACACTCACACATACACATACACATACACCTCTAAGGTGAGGTTTTGCTTCAGGGATGACTTTGGAAAGAGTTGTGTAATTTGGCCAGATAAGACTCTGGGCAAACATTGAGCCTCCAGGCTTTGAAAAACCAGATGCTGGTACTTCTCTCTCTCTGGTAACTAATATTGTGTGGATGTAATGGTCAGACATCTAGAAGCCCTGTCTGTTGGTTTGTTGAATTGTGTTATTTTCTCCATATTTTTGGTCTCCTTGTGACTTCTGTTTGTGTTCTCTGAATTTCAGGGAGCTGACTTTTTCCCCTCAACTAATTAAATGATATATGTTTGATAAAAATAAGATTATTAACCCTTTCTGAGTTGCTTTCCTTTAGAAAAGCAGATCAAAAATCTTGCACTAGCAGCCATCCTGGATATGTTAGGGTGCTTGCTGTTACAGTGGTTTAGAGGATCTCTCCCAACTGGGATCCCTCCCAACTCTAATTACTTGATCCAATAACTTTTTATTATGTTTTCTAAAAGAAAAACTACTTTTGAAATTATTTTCTCTGTATTGTGGCACTTGAGTAGCTGACAATATCTACTGTGGCTATAAGGAGCATAAACTTGCTTTTGTCTCTATCTCTTGTGTCTATCTACACATGCGGGCATGCACTGCATACACACACATTCATAAGCAAACATACACACCCTATAATGAAGGAAACATCAGTACAGACATTTAGGAGCTTCTCAAACAAGTTCTTTGACTTGGATTTCAGTACAATGTTAAAAGAGTTGATATTCAGTTGAGAACCACACCCTCCTCTTGTTCAAGATCCTAAACCTTCTCTTCTGCTGCTTCTCTTCTCAGGGTCTTGTCTAATAGCTGCCTCATTGGGATCCACAGTTTGAATTTCCAAATTTGGCTCAAGAAATTCTGAGTGGAAATATTAATAAACTTTAAATGAATTTTTTGCAACCACACTGTTTCAGTCACTCCTAACCTATTTTGTCAATCCCTCCCTGGCCTCAGACAGTTGTGTGACCTTGGGCAAGTCAGTTAACCCCAATTGCCTTGCCCCTCCACAAAAAAGAACAGTGTTTACAAGGGAAGGTATACTTAAGTTTGGCTGGATTCACAAACTATGGTCAAGTGAAATAAATAAATCTGAAGCTAGATGATTTCAATGTGGGTTGAGGCTTAACTACTATATAGTGGGAGCAAGAGTATAGGAATATGACCTTGAGCATCACAGTTAATGTAAACAGCAAAAGTAGTTCTATCTAATAGGAAAAATATGTATATGACCCTGGGCCATCCCTAGAACTATGCCTTTTTTCTTCTTTTTCTATATAATATCTGACCTTGATTAAGGGTGGTACATGGATCCATCATTTTGTCCTGCTGTGACCTTGGACCACCTTCTGTGTAAGTTGCCCTCAATAAGATCTATTTACTGTTACACTGACATGGACTTTCCCTCTTTTTTTAGCATTTTCTCAGAGGTGGGACCATCCCTTAGGATACAATTGGCATAATCAGGGCAGAATAGATCTGCCACTTTATAGTTGTCATAGTAGACAGGATTCCAAAGAAATTGGCTTGGGGAAAGAGGCAAATTTAAAAGGGTAAATTCAAGGTAGTCACCCACATCCTTGGAATGAGGGGTGGCAAGCATGCTAGATGCCTGACTTGAATACGGGGAAACCTAGAATACACTGATCAGTTTGTGCCTTGACAGGCTTGACTGGGTTGGCTGTTTCTGTTACTTAATGGAAGATTTATAGCCTAGGCAAACATGGCATTTTCAGCACTGTTAAGAATGACTTTGAATGGCAATTGCCCTTATTGTCATAGGACAAAGAACAGAGTAACCTCAAGATAAAAGATGGAGGTGACTCTGAATGTTTTGTTTTTTATTTTTTGGGGAGGAAGAGAGGGTGGTACAAGGAAAAAGAAAACAGGAAAAGTTTCTCTTTCTCTCTCTTCACCCCTGCTCCTTCCACACTCCTCTTTCTGATAGCAGTGGAGTCAGAGAGCAGACAGGAGAAAGACAAGGAAAGAAAAACCCAGTGAAGTGAAGATTATTTAAGATATGATTGGTAAAGGAAGTGTCAGACCAGAATGTGAAAGAAAGAAGACAGGTGTAGTTTTGAAGGGTTTTAAGCTAAGTTTAAAAGAAAAATTTCACAGCCGACTCTGAGCTTAAGGTGGCCAGCCATCTTTTACAGGGAAAATCTGTAGCTTTTTGTCTGTCTTTCTGTGTGTTTGGAGTGCAATTTGTGTTAAGTGTGATAAGTTACCAAAAAAGTCCATTCAGGTACTTCCGTGGAGAACTTTTTTGGATCCGCATGGAGAGCCCCTATTAGAACATTATTTTAAGCTTTGGAAAACGTTTTGGTTCCCCAAAGTGAGCTCTGTGGGGAAGAGTTTTAGCCTTATTTTCAAAGCCCTGGTGAATTTTTATACTCCAAGGAGAATTACTATATTATTTTTAATTTATATTATTATTTCTAAGAGAAGGTTCTCTTTCTTTATGAAAAGGCCCCATCTTGTGTCAGGGGATGGGGGAAAAGGATAATAATTTTTAGGAGGTTCACGTCTTTGTGTCTATCTATCTCTGTGTATATAGTATATAATATTTCGAGACAACCAGTAAACCAAATTGAGTTTGGGACTAAATTATAAATTCTCTATTGTGGATTTGTGGTTTGGATGTTTTTATACATGCCCAAATACTCTAGCATGTTTTAGGTTAACATTCTTTGGAATCTGTTTTAAGGGAATTAAAAGCCGCCCCCCCTCCCCACCTCCATATTTATTACTTCACACCTAGAGAAGAGGGCAATCTAATTGATTATAAAGAGATAGGTTTGAGAATACTGGTAGTGAAATTTCAGAGTGAGGAGAAATATTAGATCTGGCAACTATAAATTGCTTGCTTGTTATTAACCTTTTCCTGGATCATGAAAAAGAGAAAAGATTTGTGCACATCAGGAAATAACCAAAAGGTAAATGGGTTTGATTAGAACACCTAATTAGATACTTACAGAGTCTTACAAACTAAAGTTAAATACCGATCAATTCTAACAATAACTTTTTAAATTTCTGTGTGCGTTGAAATTAGTAAATTTGCTATAAATTATATGAGCCTCCTATCCATTTTTGTAATAGATTATGCTTAATTTGAATCTTAAAAACTAACTTGTTTCCTCCCTACAACAAAAGAGGTTTATTTTAGGTAGTAACAGGAGTGAGCACTTGGCCTCCTGAGAACTCCCAAACTGTAAAAACTTGGAAAAAGTCATGCCAGATAGGTCCATAACAGAGTGATGAGAATTGGAAAAATTATGGAAAATTATGGGGGGGAGAGAGGGTGAGGTGGGGAGTAATAACTACTATGTGGAGAAAGGTACAGAGAAAAGACCTTAAAGAAGGCCTTAATCTGTAAACCTGCCAGGTTTCTTGAATCCATCTTCTTAGGCAAGGTCGTGCATTTTATTTATTTATTTAGCTTTTTTTTTTTTTTTTTGGAGGGCAATTGGGGTTAAGTAACTTGCCCAAGGTCACCGGGATAGGTTTTTGTTTGTGTGTGTTAAGTGTCTGAGGCTGGATCCGAACTCAGGTCCTTCTGACTCCAGGGCCGGCGCTCTACACACTGTGCCACCTAGCCTCCCGGTCCTACATTTTATCACCCCTGGGAAAGAATTTACTTAGAGTTACAGAATTACTAAGCAGTAAATTGGATTAACGAGAATTTACAAGTTTGTTTATTATATAGAAATGTTTTCTAATGATCGATCTTTATACCAGGGTAAGTTTAAACTCAAGGAGAAGAAATAGAAAAAATGAGATTTTGTGTGTGTGTGTGTGTGTGTGTGTGTGTGTGTGTGATGGTAAATTTGTATTGCTCATTGCAACAATATGAGAAAAGTAATGATAACTTTATTCAGCCCTAATCTGTGATTAGCAAAATTTGCTATTTGAGGTAAAATCTGTTGAAATAATAATTGATATTGTTCTAAGTTTTTAATTCAGGTATATTTTTTATCTGGTCAGTAATATACCGTTTGAGAGAAATGCCATAATCCACTCAGAGAGAATGTGATCCTGAATTGTCACACATGTGGATAGCTGCATCTGAAGAAAGACTGAGGGGACAACATTGGCCATGGACAAAGGTAGTAGCTTTTTTACTCAGATTACCCACTGTGTTACTTCCTTTTGAACAGGAATGTTTCCCAATTGGTTAATCCTGAGTCTGGCAATGAGGTGGAATTTCATTGCATTAATTGACTGTTCCAAAGACTTCACTGTGAATCTTCCCTGAAATCAAATAGAGCTAAGGACCCTTTATCTCAGTATACATGCATTGATTAATACTGTGACTTTAGGTCTAAACCTTGAGGACCAGCTTTAATATTCTATTCACATCCCTGCTTTTTCCTCTCATAACAAATTTGTATTATCAAGGCAGTTGAACAGTGGAAGTTAATCATTGCAATACAATGGGATGTAATTATGTAAGATCTTACTGGTTGTTTTGTTAATCTAAATGTGTAGTAATTCTATACCCCAAACAACTAAATATTTATAATTGTAATTTGCCTGGTAATAGTTAGATTGTCATATATGAAATTAAATCTTTGAGGTATCTCTTTCAGAGTGATACGTGAATAATTGGTCAAGATAAAAAACTTGTGTAGCAAAGACAGGGATCCTTCAATTTGTGAGGTTAAAGTCAGAAATCCCTTCATTTTATTAGGTTTATTATTTAATTGGGAATTAAAACCTGTGCATATATAGTATATCCTAAAAATCATGCAAACTTTCAACAGTTACCTTAAAGTTGTTCTTTTTGCTTGAAAGACTTCTAAGAGCTGAAGTCTATGTTTTTGCAATAGTTATTCAATTTGAATATAGTTAACAACTGAACATGACTGCAGACAACTCATTAAATATACTCTGTTCTCTGCATGAAATTGGGAATTAATTACTTAGTGTGTTTATATATCCCTTCCCCAGGTCTTGTAACAGCAAGCACTCTAGCATCCCCAGGATGGCTGCTAGCACAGGTTCTTTGATGTGCTTTTCTAAAGGAAAGCAACACAAAAGCAGTTAACAATCTTACTTTAATCAAACATATATCATTTACTTAGTTCAGGAGAAAAATCAGCACCATGAACTTCAGAAAATACAAGGAGACAAAAAATACAGTCAGAGAAAATAACAAATTCTACAGACCAACAGACAGGGTTTCTATGTGTCTGACCATTACATACACACATAGTTACCAGAGAGAGAAGCACCAGCATCTGGGTTTTCAAAATTGGGGGTGGGGGGCTCAATGGCTACCCAGAGTCTCATCTGAGGAAATCATACAAATCTTTGCATAAGTGTAATGGAAATGCAAATTTAAAGATCTTCCCTGCCCCTAGGTTAAGTGCACCTGGAGCCAGCAGTGAGAGGCTTGTTTTTCAGGAAAGCCCACAACTTGATACTTTGTGATTGGGCAGTGGGTCAAGAAGGTTGTTACATTCTCTGAGCCAGGAGAAGGTTATATAAACCCTGATGAGAGGCTTTGCTTTGGGGCTCACTTTGAGAAGTGTGTGATTTGACCAGATGAGACTCTGGGCAGCCATTGTTGAGAGCCCCCTGGCTTTGAAAACCCAGATGTTGATGCTTCCCTCTCTGGTAACTGTGATTTTGGTATTGATAATGGTTGGACAGTTTGGAAGCCTGTCTGTTTGATCTGTCTGTATACTCTGAAGTTTGGGGTGCTGACCTTTTTCCCCCGAACTAGGTAAATGATATATGTTTGTTTGATTAAAGTAAGCTTGTTAACTGATTTTGAGTTGCTTTCCTTTTGAAAAGCAGATCTAAGAACCTGTGTTGGCAGCCATCCTGGGGATGTTGGGGTGCTTGCCGCTACAATAAGTGAGCTACAAAGCAAAATCTCACCTCAGATCATATACACCCTTCAGGGTCAGAGGACATCACAACCTTTGTGACCCACTGACTAATTACAAAGTAACAAATGTTGTGGGCCTTCCTGAAAAACGAGCCTTCTCTCCTTATCAAGCCCCTCCTGTTAGGTTCCACTTGAGGCCCATTAAGGGGCAGAAAAGATCTTCAAATACACTAGGTCTATTAAGGGCAGGGAAGATCTTTAAATTCCCTACCCATTACAGGTCTTTGGTTATAATTGGAGTAAAATTAGCCTCTTAAAAGTAAAGTCATTTGTATAACCATTGAACCTAGGGGTGAAAAGCATCTATCTAAAAATCATTGTTCCCTATTTTTTTCACATATAGGATAAGATCTTCCATAGAATATGATCTTTCTAAAGGAATTGAATTAAGTTGGAGGGGAACTTTTTGAGAAAGCAACAAGGTCAGACAATCCTATATGTCAAATATGATTATAAAGGAGTATATAAAAATTAAACTCTCAGAGGTTTCAAGTGAATTATAGGTTTCTAATTTAATGGTCTGATGGCTCCAGTGTTGATAAGTTTGGAACTATGAGATTTAAACTTGTTTTCACCACATGAAGTAGATACTGAAAAAATAAAATTTGAAAGATTGTACTAGATTGTATTAAAATCTGTTTTGTAAAAGATTTTTGCAGGAATATCTAATGATATCTGAAAGAAACTTAGAACCAGACACAAATCTACTGAAAAGGATATTACTTCAGACCATCCCTGAGAATGAGATTTCCTGTACAATATCTAAGATGGTTCCAGAGACCAGACAACTACATAGGACATCTGAGTTCTGAGATGAAATGTGCCAATTAAATAAACATTAGGAAAGAGTTAATAAAATAATATAAGACTTGATATTAGTTGGTATTGATTTATCATTATTGTACTGCTTAGACTTTTTGTTTTGCTGTACCTATATACTTAGTTCTCTCAGTTATCATGGTATCAAGTGAATTTCCATTCTACTTTTTTCCATGATTTTAGATGTTTTTACTATAATTAATCTTGTTCTTCTTATATTGAACAATCAGGGAAAATTGTTATAAGTCTCCTCTTGACAAAAAGGAAGAAATTGAAAAAAATCAAATGATCCTGATTCCATTTTGTATTTGATTTTATTCTTTTGTCACCCCCAATATGCTGTAAGATTGCCTAACCCGGGGGGGGCGGAGCCAAGATGGCAGAGTAGAAATAGCATTTCCAATGTGCTCTGCCCCACACAAATTTCAAATACTGTGAAAGGGGACTCCAAACAACTTCTGGAGACACAGCACCCACAGAACGGCACAGAGAAGCTAACCTCCAGCTGAGGACAGCCCAGCAGCCCTGCAGGAAATGGCCAGTGCAGTGCTCTGAGATCAGGCAGCACAGTGAGCTGGGAACCAACTGACAGCTCAGGACACAGAGCAGAGCCCAGGACTGTGGTTTTAGCCCCAGGGAGGCCAGAGCTTCAGCCGGCTGCAGGGACCCCAGAACACCAGTAATTGTGGCGATTCCAGAATTATCAGCAAAGATATGCCTAGGACAAAGTGAGAGGTTAGTGCCCTATGGACTTTGGGACCAGTATTTGGGGAACGCATGGCTTCCTCCCCTGGGGGCAAAAAGCTGCTGAAGAAACAGCAGCACTGAAGCCATTTTGCAGCATCAGTAGTGGCTCTAGCTCCTGGTCTGCAAACTGTAGGGAGATCCAGCAATCAGTCTGGGGGTTAATAACTCTTGCTTTAAACTGCCTGGATCTGGATTGTGGTCTGGGGGGGAAGTTTGGGGTGGGTATCCAACTTGCCAGAGTGGGTGGAGGCATTACAGAGGCCACCCAACTGGCTGAAGTTGTGAAGACCCCACGTTTGGGCGGAAGCTCCCCTGTCTGGTGGCAGAGTCCTACTGTGGCAACAAGCCCAAAAATCAAGTAATTAAGTGGCAACATGCCTAGGCAAATGAAACAAAATAAACAGAAAAGTTCAACATTGGACTCCTATTTTAGGGGCAAAGAGGCTCAAAGCATGGAGGAGGACTGTGAGGTCAGAACTCCTGCACCAAAAGCCCCAAAGGAAAATAAAGCTGGCTACAGGCCATAGAGGACCTTAAGAAGCAGATAAGAGAAGTGGGGAAAAATTTGGGAAGAAAAACGAAGAAGATGCAAGAAAAGTATGAAATGACAGTCAACAGCCTAATTGAGGAAAATAACACCTTAAAAAATAGACTAACTCAAATGGCAAAAGAGGCTCAGAAAGGCAATGAGGAGAAGAATGCCTTAAAAAGTCGAATTTGCCAGATGGAAAAAGAATCTCAAAAGCTCACTGAGGAGATTCATTCCTTCAGAGTTAGACTGGAGCAAATGGAAGCTAGTGACTTTATGAGAAATCAAGATACAATTAAACAGACCCAAACAAATGAAAGAACAGAAGGCAATGTTAAATATCTCATGGGAAAAACCATTGACCTGGAAAATAGATCCAGGAGAGATAATTTAAAAATTATTGGACTACCTGAAAACCGTGATCAAAGAAATAACCTAGACATCATCCTTCAAGAAATTCTCAAGGAAAATTGCCCTGATGTTTTAGACCCAGTGGGGGATATAGAGGTTGAAAGAATTCACAGATCGCCTCCTGAAAAAGATCCCAAAAAGAAAATTCCTAGGAATATTATAGCCAGGCTCCAGAACTCCCAGATCAAGGAGAAAATACTACAAGCGGCCAGGAAGAAACAATTTCAATATTGTGGAAACACAATCAGAATAGCCCAGGACCTGGCAGCTTGTACACTGAGGGATAGAAGGGCATGGAATATGATATTCCAGAGGGCAAAAGAGCTGGGAATGAACCCAAGGGTCACCTACCAAGCAAAACTGAGTATCTTGTTTCAGGGGAAAATATGGTCATTCAGTGGAATAGAGGACTTTCAAGCATTCTTGAGGAAAAAACCAGAGTTGAATAGAAAATTTGACATTCAGACACAAGAAGCAAGAGATGCTTGAGAAGGTAATCAAGGAAAAGAAATCAAAAGGAACTTATCAAAGTTGGACTATTTACATTCCTACATGGAAAAACAATAACTGTGTTTGATGAAACCTCTCTCACAGGTATACATGGATAGAGGGCACAGGTTGAATTTGATGGGAAGGGATGATTCTTTTTTTTTTGGAGGGCAATTGGTGTTGGGTGACTTGCCCAGGGTCTTGTGGCTGGGTTTTTGTTTGTGTGTTGGGTGTCTGGCGCCGGATCTGAGCTCTGGTACTTCTGGCGCCGGGGCTGGCGCTCTGCTCGCTGCGCCACCTAGCCACCCCAAGGAAGGGATGATTCTTAATGGGTGAAGTCAAGAGGTGAGAGAGGAAAGTGGCAAGAGGAGATGGAGAAAGATAGGGTAGGGTAAACTATCTCATGTAGAAGAGGCAAGGGGAAGTAGTTGCACAGGAGGTGAAGAACAGGAAGGCAAAAAGGCAAAAGCATATTCTCATTAAAGTTGGCTCAAGGAGAGAATCACATACATACTAAATGGAATATCTTACTCTCACTCACTCTCCTGAGTAGGGGAAAGGAGGATGAGAGGGGGGATGATGGAGGGGAGGGCATTCTGGGGGGAGGGAGATTGGAAGTACCCACTGTCAAAGAGGGACAGGATCAAAGTAGGGAATGGACCAGGTGGGAGGTGAGATGGGTGGGAGGGAAATATAAGCAGTCTTTTACAATATATCTACTATGGTAATGTTTTGCATAGCTATACATGTACAACACATACTGAATTGCTTATCTTCTCAGAGGGAGTGGGTGACAAGGGAGGAAGGGAATGGATCTGAAAATTGAAGTTTTAAAATGAAATGTTTCATAAGATGTCCAGGCATTGGGACCCAGAGATTCACCTTGCCCTAATTGCAAAGTCGAAGGGGGTATGGGAGAAGATATGGGAGAGAGCAGATTGGATGAGGAGATATCTAGTGGGACTGCTATTCTAGGGTGGTGGGTAGGGAAAAAATGGGGGAAAAATGTAACTCATAATCTGCTGGAAATGAATGATGTAAAGCAGAAGTTAATAAAGCATTTGTTTAATTAAAAAATAATTTAAAAATAGAACAAAGGACAAAAAAAAAAAGAACTCAGAATGTGAAAAAGAAAGTTCACAAGTTTCCTGGAACAGTACTTTCCTTTCAAAATCTCTGGCAGGGCCCTAACAACAAACTCTTTCCTTTGTAGTCAGGGATTTTAATGCTAATGTTTTTTCAAAGCACTAGATTGTCCTTCTGTATTCATTAACTAGTGTTCATTCTTTTTAAAAAGTTTTGTGGATGTTCTTTTTTTTTAAATATACCATATTATTTCCAAATGAAAAAAAAAAAAAGATTGCCTAACCCATGTTTCCTTTTTTCTAAATTTAGTTCAGAAACTCAGCTGGATTGTGATAAGTGAAGTTTAGAAATACATTTCTTCTACCTATCATGAGAGAACATTAACTCTTCACCTCCCTTGAGACAGAGTGGAAGAAAATTGTAACAAATGTTATTTTTGTGTTAGTTATATTGTTTCCCTACTTGTGCTTGTGTTGCTGTTATGAATTGAGCATCCAATACAGTTCATTGTCAAAATCCTCTATTCCCTCCATAATAGAATCACTACTTCATTGTTCAGGGAAGCTTGTAGTACATACTATCAGAAGGAATTTATGTGCAGATGATGAGGAGTGAAGTGTAATGTCACAACAAGAATGTGGTTAGCATGACCACAAGTATAAATTAATATAAGTTGCAAAGCAACAATATTGCATAGGAAAACTTGCATGGGAACCTAAGCCATCCCTGGCACCCTGCTTCTTTATTCTATTTTTTTGTTTGTTTTTGTTCTCCCCACCCCACCCTTAGAATTTATTTATTTTTAGTTTTTAATGTTCATTTCCACAAGATTTTTAGTCCCAAATTTTCTCCACATTCCTCCCCTATCCACTACCTCAAGGTGGCATGCATACTCATTACCTCTTCCTCCAGTCTGCCCTCCCTTTTATTCCTTCCTATCCCCACCCCTCTTACCCCTTTACCCCTTACTTTCTTGTAGGGCAAGATGAATTTCTATACCCCATTGCCTGTATATCCCATTTTCTAGTTGCATATAAAAACAGTTTTTAACATTTGCTTTTAAAACTTTGAGTTTAGGATTCTCTCCATTCTTCCCTCCTCACCCACCCCCATTGAGAAGATTAAGTAATTCAATAAAGGTTATACATGTATAGTTACGCAAAATATTTACATAGTAGTCATATTGTGAAATACTAACTATATTTCCCTCCATCCTATCCCACTCCCCATTTATTCTATTTTCTCCTTTGACCCTGTCTCTTTTCAAAATTGTTTGTTTCTGACTATCCCTGCCCCAATCTACCCTCACTTCTCTTGTCCCTCCCTCTTATCCCCTTCCCCCCTATTTTCCCATAGGCTGAGATACCCAGTTGAACATGTATGTTATTCCCTCCTTAAACCAAATCCAATGAGAATATGGTTGACATTCTCTTTCACCTCCCTTCTCTTCCTTTCCATTGTAACAGCTTTCTCTTGCCTCTTATATGTGAGATAACTTGTAATATTCTATCTCTCCATTTCTGCTTCTTTTCAGATTTCATAGGTCCCTTATGATTTCTCTTTTCTGTTTACCTTTCCATGCTTCTCTTGATTCTTGTATTTGAAAATCAAATTTATTGTTCTGCTCTCATCTTTTAATCAAGAATGCTTGAAAGTCTTCTACTTCATTTAATATTAATATTTTTTCTTGAAGTATTATACTCAGTTTTGCTCTGTAAGTGATTCTTTGTTTTAATCCTAACTCATTTGACCTCCAGAATATCATATTACATGCTCTTTGATCCTTTAATTTAGATGATGCCAAATCTTATACTATCCTGATTGTGTTTCCACAATACTCAAATTGTTTCTTTCTGATTGTTTGTAATATTTTTCCCTTGATCTGGGAACTCTGGAATTTGGCTACAATATTCCTAGGAGTTTTCTTTTGGGCATCTTTTTCAAGAGGCAATAGGTGGATTCTTTCAATTTCTATTTTATCCTCTGGTTCTAGAATATCTGAGCAGGTTTCCTGATAATTTCTTGAAAGATGATGCCTAGGCTCTTTTTTTTATCACGACTTTTAGGTCGTACAATGATTTTTAAATTATTTCTCCTGGATCTTTTTTTTCCAGGGCCATGTTTTTTTTCCAGTGAAATATTTCACATTGTCTTCTGTTTTTTTTTCATTTTTTTGAATCTGTTTCATAATATCTTGATTTCCCGTAAAGTCATTACCTGCAATTTGCTCCATTCTAATTTTGAAGAAATTATTTTCTTCAGTGAGAATTTTGGACTTCCTTTTCCATTTGGCCAATTCTGTTTTTTAAGGCATTCTTCTCCTTTCCTTTTTGGATTTCTTTTGCCATTTGAGTTAGACTATTTTAAGGTGTTATTTTCTTCAGTATTTTTGGGTCTCCTTTAGCAAGGCTTTTTTTCAAGATTTTCTTGCATCACTCTCATTTCTCTTCCCAAATTTTCCTCTACTTTTCTTACTTGATTTTCAAAATACTTTTTGAGCTCCTCCATTGCCTGCAATCAATTCACATTTTTCTTGGAGGCTTTTGATGGAAGTGTTTTTGCTTTATTGTCTTCTACTGGTTGTATGTTTTGACCTCTTTTGTCACCAAAGAAAGATTCTATAGTCTGATTTTTTTCCCTCTGTTTGTTCATCTTTGTAATCAATTACTTGACTTTTGAGCTCTTTGCCAAGGTAGGAATCTGCTTCCAGAGTGGAGAGTTCTGTGTCCTAAATTTCTGGGGTTTTGTGCAACTGTTGTCAGAGCTATTTCTAGACACTGTAAATGTCAGTTCTTCTAAGGTGATATGATCAAAGTAGAGGTGTTTATTCCTCTTCTGGCCCGTGGTCTTTTCTGTGAGTGACTACAACTTTTTTTCTGCCTCTGAACTGTGAGGACGACTCCCACTCCACAGTAACCACAAGCTCTGCCACCCAGTACTCCTCCTTACCCTAGGACTGCCACCCAGGACTATGATCCAGATCCAAGCAGGGAAAAGCAAGAGAATCCTGCCTCAGCACCAGCAAAGGGATCCCTTCACTAGCCCTCTGATCAGTCACTTGATCTCCCCACCATCTGTGGACCTGGAGCTCTGGAAGCAGCTCCTGCTGCTGTTGCTGTTTCAATCACTGCTGCTACTTCCACTGCTCCAAGGCTGGGGCTGGGCCATATGCTTCTCTCACCCAGGTCCAACAGAGATTCCCTGCTGACCTTTTACTTTGTCTGGCATTTGTCGTTTAAGAAGTCCGGAAGTCCATTAATCAAATAAAAACTACTTCTGTTTTTATATAATATTTGGTCTGGGTTAAGGGTGGTGTACAGTCCACCACTTTATCCTGCTTCTGTCCAGGATCACCTCATGAGTAAACTCCTCACAGCAAAATGTATTTACTTCCATGCTGGCATGGACTTTTCTCTCTCTTCTATATCTTAATATTTTTTCAGAGGTTGTACCATCCCTCAGGATAGTCTGACACTATAAGTGTCTGCTACAGATCTGCTACCATACAGTTACTTACTATATGTGTTACCTTGGGTTGATCTTGTGATTGTTATTATTATGAAGTATTTATATAATGCTTTAAGGTTATTTCATTCAATCCTGACAACAACTCTGGGAGGCAGGTAGTTGCTATTATTACCCCATTTTACAGATGAAACTGAGGTACACAGACATTAAGTGACTTACCCAGAGTAAAATAGTGTCTTGTTCAGGATATGAATTAACGTCTTCTTGACTCCTTGTCCAGTACTGTGCCCCATGCACTACTTATTTACTTCAACAGGGCTCATACAGGGAATTTTGTTCAGGCCTAGACACGTCATTTTACAGATAACTTTGATAAATTTGTATGTATCCAGATAAGATTAATTATGATGGTTAAAAAAGAAATCCTTGTCCATGGTATATAAGGATTGGATGATGGAACTGATGCTGTTTAGCTGGAAGAGATATGACAAAGGAAATGGGATAACTCTTCAAGAATTTAGAAGGAAGAATGGTTGGACTTATTCTTCTGATACCAGAGGGGAATATTAAGAAGATGGAAAAAGGAACACTTGCAAGGAGCCCAATAGAGTCTTGTTATAAGGGGGGAAAACCTTCCCTAATAGAGTTATCCAAAAGTTAAATGGACTGCCCCTGATGCTAATGAGTACTCTGTCTTCAGAAGTTTTCAAGGAAAAGCTTTATGACCATTTATGAAATATATTGTAGAGGGAAGATTTTTTTTTCAGACATGGACTGAACTAAATGGGCTTTGAAGACTCTTAAACTCTAAGGTTCTAAAATTGTGTTACTTAAAATTAGAAGAATACTTTGAGGTCAATTAATTAAGGGCCTTCATTTTAGAAATGAGGAAATTGAGGTCTTCAAAGGTTACATAACTTTTCCTAGTCAGTTGGTGAGCCAATGACTGATTCTATTCTTTAGATTTCAAATATAGAGAACTTATTTACTTTTGGAGCCTCAGTTTCCTTATATATAAAATTACTGTCAAGCTAAATGATTCTAAAATCCCTATCAGCTCTAAAATCCTGTGATCTTCAAAAACTCATGACCATGAATTCAATGATTTCTCCCCACCTCCACCCCCTGTCTAGCTCCCTGTTTGCTCTCACATGAACTAATAATTAAACAAACATATTTGACTTCAATGTAGATTTTTCAAAAAGGATCCAGGTAAAATTAAAGAAAAAATCAAAATCACTCCTTAATCTTTTGGAAACTGTCTAAAAGCAGGGGAAAAATACATACAATCCTTGCCTGTAAACTTCAATTAGTGGTAGTGAAACTACCAAGAGCCCCAATTAAATAACTCAGGGTGAGGCTACCATTCAAAGATGGGGAAAACCACATCTCCCTCACTCCAACTCACCTGCAAGGACTACCTATTTACCCGACAGGAAAGGGAAAAATAATAAAGCAACAGGGCAAGAATGAGAGCAAAACTTCAAAGCATAACAGAGACAGTGGGGAGGTGCCCTCCAACCACAATGAAATGATAATTGAGCAATTAGACCTGGCAAAGATCAAGTTAAGACAAGAATAATGTGGACCTTGAGTGCAGAAAAGAGATCCTGGTTTAATACATTAATCAACCTACTGTGTGCAGAACATTCTGCTAACTACTGGGGAAGAGAAACTAGATAGAATATGGTCTCTGTAGAATTTTCCAAGAACACTAAGATGGTTACATTAACACAAAGTTTGGGGTTGGTTTTTTTTGCCTCTCTCAATTTATTTGATAGTAAGCAAGCAATCTTTCCAAGAATGATTGTTCAGACCTCCACTTTCCATTCAATTTGTTGTTGCCTCTCCCTGTTAGTTCTCTTCCCATTCCCCCACATAAAGAACCTGCACTGAAAGTCAAGAAGGCTGGTTTCCAGTCATATCTCTGCCATAAATTAGTGGGTAACCTTGAGCAAGTAACCTAATCTCCCTTGTTCTCATCTATAAAATGAAAGGCTTTAGATTGTTTTGTCCCTAAGATCATTTACAGTACTTGTCTTGCATGATCCAGTAAACCATGCGAAAGAGGGGCCCACCACAGTACCTTGCTTTCAACTTATATCACCTGATAAATTCTACAATTTTAGCATGATAAACCAGCACTATTTCCTTGGTTCATCTTTTTTTTTTTATATGTGGGATTAAGTTGGGCCATTGTAAAAAGAAGAAATAGGATTTTATAATATGCTATTTATTTGTTCTTTTTTTTTAAGTAGTAGGCTGGAGCAATAGTGACTAGGGTTTTAGATAAATTATACAGTGCCTACCCCTTAGGAAGCGCGTACAAATATCTTTAAAACTAAATTGTATTGAAATGCTCTAAATAATTACTAAATCAGAGGACTTTTAAGCACTTGTTAAGCATCCCTAAGGCCAAGATTAAACTTTGAACTGATGGCTGAAAATCAGAGTAAAATGGCCTTCTCAATTCCAAATGCCAAGTTTCTTATTTTGTTTTTTGTTTTGTTTTGTTTTGTTTTGTTTTCCCCAGCCTGATCTGTTTATGGTTGAGCAGCACAATTAATAGCTGCTATTTTTGCAAAGTGCACAACAATGTAATATTTTATCTAGCTTCATGGGTGGCATTCAGCTAGCAAACCTCCTTTTTGGAATTATCCTAACACCAGTCAATGAAGCCATCTCATATATAAAACTGCTTTGGAGATAAGGAGCTCAGCAATTTTAAATTGTCATTCTTTTTTTTTTTTCATCAATGGCAGAAACTTTACTTTCAACTCTTTTCAAATCACAAGAAGGAAATAACTGTTTGCAAAATGGGGAAAAGATAATTTGGGATTGGAATAGGACTGAGATATCATTTTTGTAAATTATAAAAAGATGTGAATGAGGTAGTCTGCATTTTCCCTTCAAACTCTCTCTCTCTCTCTCTCTCTCTCTCTCTCTCTCTCTCTCTCTCTCTCTCTCTCTCTCTCTCTCTCTCTCTCTTTCTCTCTCTCTCATATTGCCTCAGCTGAGAAAATACAATAGGTATAATTGCCTCACTTGTTTTGGCATATAATTATATTTGACCTTGTATGTGATTTATTTGAAGAAGACAGTATATACTTTATTTCTACCAGTGGATAATAAGCTCATGTAATACTTTATATTCTTTATGATATTTAGAAATACTATAAGCTCAGATGAGATCTGAATTCAATTAACATGAATAAAAAGGCATCAGACTCTTTTCCTGGCTAAATGCAATGAGAATTTATAAAGAGGTGATTTAACGATAGATTTAACAAAAAAACTTTCTAACAATCAGAGTAACAGAAGAGGAATAGGCAGTTAGGTGGTAACAATGAATAGAGCCCTGGGTTTGGAGTCAGAAAGACTCATCTTCCTCAGTTCAAATCTCAGACATTTATCAGCTATGTAAACCTGGGCAAATAATTTAACCCTGCTTGCCTCAGTTTCCTCCTCTATAAAATGAGTTGGAGAAGGAAATTGCAAACCACTCCAATAGCTTTGCCAAGAAAACTCCAAATGGGGCCTCAAAGTGTCAGATATGACTGAAAATGGCTTAAAACAATGAAAAAGAATGAGCTTCATCCAGATGATATTGATTTCTTTTCATTAAAATTATTCAATCAGAGGATAAATATCCACTCTCTAGGGATGTTGCAGATGGAATTCTGTTGTTTAGTTTCAGATTTGAAGAAATGACCTCTGATTTCTTTCCAACCCTCACATCCTGTAATACTGTTATTTAACTAAGAAACATTAAAAAGTCTTAAACTTTCAATATTTTCATGAGATATCAATTTCCTATTCCTATACTTGCTCAGATAGGATTTATAAATCTCCCACAGTTTATGCAATGATTATCTTCAACAACCATTCAAACAGTGATATAAAATAAGTGATGATACAGTTAATATAATATGAAAATGACAACCAACTCAACCATTCTAGCAGCCATCATTTTGGAAATGATGCAAAATTAGTCTCTAAAGATCAATACTGGGTATACTTTCAGAACCAAGCATTATGTTGCACCAATTCAATAATAAGCTTCCTTCCTTCCTTCCTTCCTTTTTCTTTCTTTCTTTCTCTCTCTGTCTTTCTTTCTTTGTTTGTTTCTTTCTTTCTTTCTTTCTTTCTTTCTTTTTCTTTCTTCTTTCCTTCCTTCCTTCCTAATATTTAGATCACTTCATTAAGTCATAGATTTTTAATTATAAGCAGCCTTTGAAGTCACATTGTCCAAATCAATCATTTTAGAAATGAGGAAGCTGAGTACTAGAAAGGTTGAACCATTTGTGTAAACTTGCAGAGGTAGCAAGTGAAAAAGGCAATACTTGAAATCAGGTTATCTGATTCCAAAGTGAGCTCTCTATGTACTGTCAGGCAGGTAACTCTAGTGCAGACAGGCAATTATTACACTTCTTACAGGCTCAGGGAGTTACCTGGAATACTGAGAATTTAAGAGACTTGCCCTAGGTCAAATAGCCAGAATATATCAGATTTAGGAGTTGAATCCAGGTCCTCCAACTCCAAAGACAGCTCTTTATCCACTTAGCACCTACTTACTACATGTAAGGCATCATGGATACAAAGACAAAAAGAAAATACCCCCTGCTTTCAAGGTACTTACTGAGGGACAAGTTTTTTTCCTAACCCCTCTTAGTTCTAGTACCTTCCTTCTGTTAATTATTTCCCACTTACCCTATACACAATTTGCTTTGCATGTATTTGTTTGCATTTTGTGTACCCCATTACACTGTATGCTCCATGAGATCAGGGACAGTCTTTTGCTTCTTTTTGTATCCCCAGTACTTAGTACAATGCCTGACACATAGTAGGTACTTAATATTTACTGATTCGATTAATTAAAATATTCCAAATTAATCAGGCTCCTTTTGTAACATAACATAAAATAATAATTCAAAAAGAGAGAGAGCTCTAACATTTGGAGGGATCAGGAAGGGCATTTTATAGGAACTGGTATCTGAAATGTTCTTTTAAGATTAGTAGTTTTCCTATAAGGTAGAGAGAAAGAACTTATATATTCCAGCTATAGGGCACTACCTGATAAAAAACATGGTGGTGGGAGATGGAATATCATGTATAGGGAAGTATTAGCAGGCCAATTTTACTGGAATAAAAAAATGCATGAAGGCAAATTATATGACTAGAAAGTTAGATGGAAGTCAGACAATAAATCACATTAAATGCCAGGAGGAAGGTTTTCTATTGCCTAAAGAAAATGCTTAATTAGTGAAGATATTTGAGTATAGAAGTGACATCAGATATTTATTTAAGAATGTTAATTTGCACATATATCACATTTAATAAATGCATATAGTAACCACATAGTAACTTCTTTTCCATTCATTATTTCATGGATTTTTACAATGAAAAGAGGTTAGATTGGAAAAGGGAATCTGGAAGTCTAGATTTTGCCAACTACATAATAATACTAGTCTAGCATTTCATATCATTTCAAAATGTTATTTATTTATCAAATAACCATTGGATCTAAAAGTTGGAAGGGACCTTAAAGTCTATCATATGCAATCCACTTCTGACCAAGAAATCCCTCTACCATGAGTGAGAAAAGGCCTCATCCATTCTTCATATGAAGACCACTTGAAAAGGTAAACATTCTATACTTCCAAAGTAGTTCATTCAACTTCTGGAAGACTTGATGATTAGGAAGTTGTTGCTATTTAGTTTCCATCAAAAACAAATGCATTTCACTGCATATTCCAATCATTATTCTTAGTCTTGTCCTATGGGGCCCTGAAGAACAAATGTACTCCTAAATGACAAACCTTCACAACCTTAAAGACATTTATAATACACTCTCCCCAAGTCTTCTCATCCCCAAGTTAAACATTTGCTATTCCTTCAACTATTTCTCATTTGACATTGTCTTGAAATCATTCATCAATATGGTTTCTTTGCTATGAACCAGATAATCAGTGTGCTTCCTAAAATGTGGTGGTCAGAATAGGATGTAGTCTGAATGGCATATAGTACATTGGAATTATTGCTTCCCTCATTCTTTACTATATGCCTTTCTTATTGTGGTCTATTTCATTAGCTTTTTGACTTCTATATTATAATGCTGTCTCAGAGTCCATTTTTTAAAAGTGTCAATATCATCCAGAGGAAAGAAATCCGAATTTGGGCTTGCAATTCCTGACATCAAATACTGACTCTATAATTTGCTATCTCTGTGACTTTGAGTGTATCACATAAGTTCTCTGGACCTTTAGTCTTTATCCACAAATGAGATTCATGGTTATGGGTTTCTTCAATTGAAAGGGTACTTATGGAAACAGATACATTTGAATTGCATTGATGGTAAAAAAAAAAAAAAGACAAATATCAGGGCAAAGCACTCAGTTTAAATGAATATCCATGAAGCATGTTTGTTACACTTCAGCTCCCCATATGATTTCAAGAAAGCTTAATCTACTAAGTCATAAATAACAGCATTACTGAGCTATACAAGACAAACAACCAGGCTTGTTTTGGATACCATATGTATAGCTCTACTTGGAAACAGCAAATGAACTAAATTTTCCTGAAAACTTTATTGTCCAATTAATCTATGAATCAGAAAAAGCTCCTTTTTATTAAACATTTGATACAATTTCTCATAAAAGACTCCAAAAATATTCTAGAATAGTTTACCTTATCCTAGGGAATATCATTAAATATTCCATTTTACCCTTTTTGGCTATCACACACAACCTCCTACTCCTTTTTTCTTTTTTTTAAACTATATTGTTTATTTTATTTTCTAATGTGTTGCTGCTGCTAATAAAGCTATACCATTTTGAATAACAAAGTAACATGTGGATTAGTTTCTGTAACATTTCATGCTGCCAATGCTAATGATGCTTTTTGTACTTCAAAAAAAGAATTTTAGAATGTCATTCTAATGAAAATTTAGGCCTATATGCCAAATACTTTAACATGTTGGACTTTCTAGATCTTATACTCAGAAAGAAGCTAGGCAGTATGGAAACCTTGAGTTCCCAGAATCTCACAGAAGGCACTTTCATTTTTAATAGCAATGACTAACCTGGAACTCACAACATTTTTCCTTTATCATATTTTAGGGTCCCCAGGCAACACATACAACCTCCTGTTCTGATTGCACCAAACCATCGTTTTTAGAGATAAAACAAAGAATAATTCTGTGTTATCAGCCTCACATAGAAAATAAACATCAAATAAGGTGATAAAAGTCATGCTGGGAGGCATGTTGATCATCCAGTAAGTTCAAAGTGCTTTTAGCAGACCCTTAACAAAGCACCCTTATGGATGTCTATCCTATCTATGACTTAGAAGACTTAAAGATTTTCATTTTGAAAACTGTGTACCAATGGACATAATTCATAATCAGGATATGTTTAGGTCTCAGGGCAAGATTTCTTGAAATGGTGAAGTGACATTAGCTTGTAGGCATAGAAACAAATTGTGAGTGGCAAATAATGTATCGAAAAAAATGTATCTGTAAGACACTGGGCTGAGTTCTATAAAAGATGCATAAAAGAATAAGATTTGTCCACAACCTTGAAGAATTTATAATCTGCTGGGGAGATAAAGTGTGTATATGTGAAAAATAATTATATATGGCAATGTATGAAAAATATTGGGTGAATGATATAGATGATATGCAGCACAAGTCTTCATTAGAGTTCAGATCCAGAGGAGACAGAGCTAAAGTAAGGAAATATCAGGCGGAAGATCAGTGGATCCTAAGTCATGGGTTTGGAGTTGGAAAGGATTGTAAAGACCATCTAGTGCAAACATTCATTTTATTAATGAGAAATGCTCTTTAAGTATCTTTTTAAAGCAGATATATAATTCTACAAAGTCTCACTCTTTGTGCCTTACTAAATTGGTAAGGAGTCAAGTCACATGAGGACACTATTTTCCTACTCTACCTTGGACACACAAACCTTCTGTCACAACTCTAGGTGAGCAATCATCTAAGGTGGTATAGTCAGGCAAATTTTTACAGAAAAAAGTCACATTGGAACTGGACTTTGCATAATGAATGATATTCTAATAGGCATAGAGAGGTCAGGAAAATCATATCAGGTAATAGGAATGACTCAAATGAAGATATAGAGGTGATTTTTGTCAATAAGTTACTTTCTAGATACAATACAGTTGGTTCTGTATATGATATAATACTGGTTCTTTTATTTGTTTGATTTATAAAGACCATGCCTCTTCCCTGATTTATTAACATCTGATCAAATAAAAAATATAAGCTCCATGCAGTCAGGGATTGTATCTTTTCAAAATCTTCTTATCACTACTAGCTAGCTAATACAGTTCTCTGAATATGGTAGGTAGCTGATAAATGTTGAATTGGTTGCTAAAGCATTATAAGAATTAGTTTTATTCTGGGTCCACAGAGAGTCACTAAAAATTAGAACTGATAAAGACTTCTGTCCATTTTCCCTGTTGCTAAGTAGTAAATGCCTCTAAAAGAGTGATTTATGTGGTAAATTAGAGGCTGCATTAGGAGAAAAATTATCCATGTATAAAACGCACATGCCCTAATGAGGTTTATTATGGTATATTCATTCTATACAGAGAGAAGAAACCTCAGGAGGGCTTAAATCAGGGATGCTACAGTTTTTGGATCTTTGCCTTGAGTTGAACTTACACTATATATTTGGAGAATACAAGATCCATTGGTTTCAAATGAGCACATGGGGGAGGCGATACCAAATATGTTTTGCCAGCATTCTTTTTTATATGGGAAAACTATCATAATTTGGGTGTCACTTATGCTTCGCCAGTTTTTTTTAGTTTCTAGGTAGATGACTAGTGGAATGGTAAAGTATTATCTCTTACCTCTACCTCCACTCATATATTTTTACTTAGGGATCTATACTCTGCCCTCATCAGCCATCATGTGGACTATGTCGTTTTTCTTGTTTGTTTGTTTGTTCAAGACAGTATGGCTATAAAAGTATATTGATAAATTGGACAGTACCCAGAGAACAACTCGTATGGTAAATGGTCTTGAGTCCTTGTCACATGTGGATTATTTGAAAGCAGTGGGAATCTTTAGCATAGGTCTTAGGGGAAAATGATAGCTTGTTTTCAAGTATCAATAGGTATCACTTATGGGAAAGGAATTAAATTTGTTCTGTTTGGCCCTAAAAACAGAACCAAGAATAAAGTGGTGGAAATTATGAAGAGACAATTTTTTACTTGATGCCAAGGAAAAACTTCTTAAAAATAAAAGGTATTCCAAAGTGGCATGGGTTGCCTGTGAAGGTCATACCTTGAGAAGTTGCTCCATCTTGGATATCTTTCACAAAAAGGCAGGTCACTTGTTAAACATGTCATAGTGGAGGTTCCTTTAAGTAAACGTTGAAATGCATAGTCTCAGTCCCTTCTACAGCTAAAATTCTATGTTTCTATAAGATCTTTGAATGCTGTAATTCATTGAAATCATGAAAGAACAGGAAAAATAAGGGGAAAGAACTGGATTCACTATTTTTTTTGTTTTTGTGGGTTTTTTGTTTGTTGGTTGTTGTTTTTTTTTTTCCTCCTGAAACTCATGGGTCTGTCTTCCTTTCCTTGACTAGTGTCTGAGAAACACTTTGCAAATGTCCCATAGTCAAAGGGTTGACTTCTCCACACAGATTGTTCATTATATGAGGGCCTGTATGACTCTAGAAATTTAATGTTAACTCCCCCCAAAAAAGAAAGAAGCAAAGAAAGGGTATTATGTTTGTTTATGCTTGAAATTTGACTTAACTCTCCTGAATTGTACCCCAGAACTTAATGTTAGAACTTAACATCCACTCAGGGTTTTTTATTGATACCTCATATATTGGAGTATTTCCCATCTATGAGATAGATAAACAAGGAAAGTCTAGAAAAGGCCCTAGAACATGACTCTGTACCTTGCTCTGTTCCTTTTTTTTCCCCTTTCTTGGACTACAATTGATTAGAAAATCCTCTGCCAGCCTAGCTATAAATTTATATGGCAAAACAAACTGAGCATTTAAAAGCGCCATTAATAAATCTCTTTCTCATTTTTGACTCCATGAACCTCATACTTAACCTAAGACTTACTAGGCCTATCAATTTGATTATAATTAGCCTGGTGTGCATTTCTAATTAGGCGCCATGATGAGTTCCTCAATCAACCAAAATATCCTTGGCTGGAGGCTTCCCTAAGTTTGAATAGCTTATAGAAAGAATTCCCTTCACTCTGTACAAAATCTTATTTACAGCTGCATGCAGGTCTGAATTCAACATACATCCCAAACAGACCAGATACTCCTGGCATTTGATTTTTTTTTCTGTTCTGAGTTTAATTAACAATGAATTTTGTCTGCAGTGAAAATCATGTTACACACTCCTGTGAAACTGCTGTTAGGTCTTTGGTGAAGAAAAGATATACGATATGCATCCCTAAGTTGTCAGTCACTCCAATTGTGTCTGCTCTACTATCATTTTGTATGTTTCCAATGAAATAGTTCTTAAATTTTCAAGATATCTCTTTCCCTCCTTTGTAACATATAATTTTTCCATGCATAAAGTAGTTCATCTATTGTAAGATTAGGTTTTTTTATACTTTGAAAGAATTCCACTCTAAATTCAAACCCAGGCATATCACAGAACAATGTAATAAAACAGTAGTTGGTGGTAAAGGTATGATGCAGATTACATAGAAATTTACTGATTTTTGGGAGGCGGCTTGGCTGCACAGTGAGTAGAGCGTCGGCCCTGGAGTCAGAAGGACCTGATTTCAGATCCAGCCTCAGACACTTAATGCACACACAAACAAAAACCTAACTATGTGTGACCTTGGGCAAGTTATTTAACCCCAATTGCCCTCCAAAAAGCAAAAAAAAAAATTTACTGATTTCCATGCTTATAATCTTATTGTTCCAGTGAAATGTAAGATACTTGAGGGCAAGGTTTATTTTGTTTCATGGTTTTTTTATCTCTGGTGCCCAACTCTGTGGTTGACCTTCCACCATTTTAATACAAACCAAGGGTTGTCCATGACTTATTGACATCTAGCATTCAATGCAAGCACCTTCATGGCAGGGGTTGTACCTTGCTTTTTGTATTGTTTTTTGTTTGTTTGTTTGTGTTTTTACCATTGTATCTCTGGCATCAAATACTACCTTCAACATAGCAGACATTTTAATAATTGTTTGCTGAATTAAATTGTTTTCCAGGAATAGGTTTAGATAGCTATCTGAAAAGCAAACCAGAAAAGTTTCTTTGGAAAGAGAACTGAGACTTTTGTTTTCTCTTTTCATACGATAAAATTTATATATAACATATGTGTGTATACACGTGTATGTCTAGCCTGATGATAGTTTTGAATGGATCTAATCATTATTAGGGCATTCTTACTGACTGCTCTGAGGCTGAATACTTCAAACATCTGTTTCTTCTTTCTGTCATCTCCAGGTTCCAACAAACACAGCTTTAGCAAATACCTTTTAAGTACAGTTGAAGGGTATCAAAACTCCCTAAATCCTTTTGAAAAGAGTAGCCACTCAAAAGAAACTTAGTATTTCTTTTCCAATAACACAATTTGTTTAAAATGTATATTTACATATTATTTTTTTTTAATCTGGAAAAGTCTCTAGAATTTAGGAGAGACAAAGTGGTTGGGTGGAAAAAGCACTGGATTTAGAGTTAGAAAGACTTGGATTCAAACCCAACTTTAGATATTTACTAGCTGTGTGACCTAGGTAAGTCACTTAACCTCTATAAACCTTCATTTAGTTATCTATAAAATGAGATGGTTGAAGTATCCTCTAAGGTTCTTTTCAGTTCTAAGTCTATGATTCTATAATTCTATGTTGTATTCAAATTCCCTCATTTGTCAAATGAAGAAACTGAGACTCAGAGAATTTAAGTAACTTTTTCAGGGTTATGAGCTCTGAAACCAAGATTTGATTTTAGGCCATTTGTCACCAGCTCTAGGACTGGGCATTTCACCATACTATACAGATTTCCTACATGTGTATGTGATCAGATATGTGATATGTGTGATAAATTTGTCTTCAAGCTGATATCTATATATCAAATGCATGTGTTATCTATGTATCCATCTATCTATATCTATCGACAGGGTAAAACTATTGTCCATAACTTTCAGTTTCCCTCATACAATAAAGACTCCTTGTCTGGAAAAGTTAACATCAAGGTCCCCAGTGGGATTTTTTCCTGAGTTTGGAACTTTTTTTCATTTATAAAAAGTCTTTTAAGTTTAAGAGGGAAATACCATTCTCATTTATTTCTTTATTAAGTCTGGACTTATGGTATCATTTTAATAGAGAACTTCCAGGATGGAAACTCCCTCTACTGGTAGAAATCAGTCAGCACTTTGTAATCATAGAGAGTTGCTTGGTTTAAATGACTTTTGCATCAGGATCTCAAAGTCAGTGAGTCTCAAAGGTGCGACTTGAATATACATCTTTTTGAATCTAATACCCAGGGCCCCTGATCCACTATACCACACTGATTGTGTGTATGTGTGTGTGCACACTTACCTATAGATGTGACTTTAAATTTTCAAATCAGTTTTTATGTGTTAGTATTTAAGTCTTATAACAATCCCTGTGGAATAGGTTTACAAATAAGAGACTAGGTAACCTAAAGGTTGGATGACTTTAGTCACATAACTAGGAAGTGCTGCATTTTAACCCAAGGTGTTACTGACTCCAAATCCAGCTTTCTGGAAAACATGTGAAAATGTCTCTTGTATAATACCAATCCAGTCAAAAACTGTAGGCAAGAAATGCAGAGATTTGTTAACTTCAAATGTAATAATTGTGCATTTGATTTGAGATGTGCTTAAATCTTAAGATACAATTCTTTTAAAGGTGTACATTTATATACAAACTAAGTTTAGGAGTTTTTTCAAATAGACTCCACCTTTGAGAATACCACTTTCAAGTTTGTCATAGCTCTTCCTTAAACCAACAGATGTCTATTGAAATTGTCCTTCTGAATGTCAGGGTGTCAGCTTAGAATTTTAAAATGAAAATCTACTTAGAATTACAAGCAAGTCACATCTAAGTTATTAAATACATTTTCCACCTCAATTTTTTCAAGTATAAAATCAGATAAACAAAACACATCAACCATTTACTGCAGAGACCTCACAGGGGCAGTGGGCAGGGGGCTTTCAAATATGGCAAAGGTATACTAATGCTAAGCAATAAAAACCCTGTGGCAAGCCTACTGACTTATCAATTCTCCCAGTATTTTTTTCTGCTAGAATAGTAACTTACCTTCACTGTTCCACACAGGCAAACCTTTGCCAAGCACTGTTAATTAGGTCAGCAAAAATACATCAGGAGCCATCCATTATAACAAAGGGGAAAGAGAGAAGGAAAGAGAAAGTGGGGAAGAAGGAGGAGGAGGAGGACCAAGAGGAGGAAAAGTCATCTTACAAGGGGCAGTTAATTCTATAGGATCAATATTATGAAAGAGTAATCAGCCAAATGTTGCAGGAAGGTTTACTTGTGATATAATAGTGTTGTTTTTGGAAAATTACATTGACCAATATAATTTTATATGGGTTTTGCCTATAGTTGCTGTAGTGAGTAGCATTCCTGTTTGCAGATCTGTTATTTAACTGCTTTGTTCTTAGCATCACTCTCTTCTTTGGTGATATCTGTGTGTTTATCTATGATAGCATCATCAGCTATTGTGCAATTTCAGGTGATTGCTCTTTCCTTCTCTCATTTCCCTCTGAACCTTTTCCTCTCTGACTGTGACAGTCAGCCTTGTCAAAAAAACAGAGCCTTGCCTCTGAGCATGCCTAGGGCATCACTGGTGAGGGCTTTGGTTCCCTCTTCTGATCCGCCAGCTTCAGCCAGGGGGTATCACACTGACCTGAAAAATATGGCTTTTCAGTGAACCAGGAGAGGTACAATCAGTCAGGCTTTTTACAGTTCAGTTACCTTAATCATCAGCCAGGAGATGCCACCTTGCCAAATTTTCTCCTCTGAAACTGCCTGGCTGACTGGCTCTTGACCCTGACTCACTGAAAGGAATTTTTGCAGGTTAACCAACTCTAAGTGAAAATGAAACCAGTTGGCAGAAGTATGCATTTGACACTCAAATAACAGTATGTGTACCTTTTGTACTTAAGAAGTGAAGTCCAAGTGGTAGGAATAGAGTTTCTATAATGGTAAATTGTGAAGAAGTAAACTTAGAGTAGTATACACATGTATTATTCCCCAAATAGCTTTGAGTATTCAAATAGAGAGAAAGCACCACAGGGAGCAGAGGGTCACAGAACTGCATCATGGGATACCATTAAGTGGACAAAGTTACTCAGTGGTGTTCTGGAGCCCTAGAAGAAATAAACTTCATAGTTCTGTTTTACAGTGGGCATCAGAATAAAACACATTTAACCTGCCCACCCCCTCTATTTCTATCTCCCACTCCTACTCTATCCTAAAAGTCCTTCAGGGACAGGGACTGCTTGTCACTTTGTCTTTGCATATTCAGTAAATAATAAGGTGCCCGTTACATAATAAGCCATTAATACATTTCTTTTTGTTTGTTTGCTTATTTTTTGCTTTGTTTTGTCTTTTTGGAGGGGGCCTGCAGGGCACTTGGGGTTAAGTGACTCGCCCAAGATCATACCACTAGTAAAGGGTCAGCAGTCACATTTGAACTTAGGTCCTCCTGAATTCAGGGCAAGTGCCCTATTCAGTGGGACACCTAGCTGCCCCACCCAAATACATTTCTTTATTGACCTCATACCTTATATGCAGTTCTATTTTTTCTTTTGCATTTTTGACTGCATCTGTGATTTCCTGGGTTTAGGAAACTGCCAGTCAAGAACTTCCATTACCAATTCAAATTAGCGTCTTTCCCTCAATTAGATAATTGCCCAGGGCAGTGAGACATTAAATGACTTGTGGAAGCTCACACAGTCACTGTGGTAACTGCTAGATTTTGTTATTGTAGATGTGAACCCATTTCTCCATGACTGAGGACAGCTCACTCTTCATTGCACCATAATGCCTTTCTTCTAATTTACAGCCATTTTTTTTAAATTTGTCACATCTCTACTCCTAGCTTCTTAACATCAAAGGCTGTGTTTTATTCATCTTCATATCCAGTAAAACTCTATTCCTCATCCTGGCATCAGGGAGACCTTGGGTTGTCAAAGGCAATGATAATGATATGAAGCTCTGCTGAATCCTGCCAAACTGAAGAGTCTGGGAAACAATCCCAGTGTCTCTCATTCATGAACAAGCCTAGCTATGTTAGGAAATCCTTGCCATGAGAAAGCTGGCCACTCATTGCTGATTTTTGTGTCCCAGTAACTCATGAATCCATTGATAAAGAATTCATCTGAAACCATGGAGGGATTAACATCACTCACCAAAATATGGACCTTTTGAAGGAATTCTCAGCCTAGAACTTCTGCACTCAAGAAAAATTGAATAATAATAAGCTAAAATGTATATAATATTTACTCTGTGTCAGGCACTTTGCAAAGTTATTTCATTTGATCCTTTTTTTTGGAGGGCAATTGGGGTTAAGTGACTTGCCCAAGGTCACACAGCTAGTTTTTGTGTTAAGTGACTGAGGCTGGATTTGAACTCAGGTCCTCTGGTGCTCCACTCACTGCACTACGTATCCTCCCCTATTTCATTTGATCCTTACAATAATCCTGAGAGGTAGGTTTTATTATCCCCACTTTATAGATAAGGAAATGACAAACATACTAAATGACCTGCTCAGGATCATAGATAGTAAGTGTCTGAGACCAGATTTTAACTCAGCTGTAACCTGTCTCCTAGCTACCTCAGAATCATACTTTTGAATGTCAGAGGTTATTTGGTCCAGGGACTTCCTGCTTAGCAATGCTGCAGTGACCAAGTAGAGGTGCTGGTCTTTATCCTGTAGTTATATCAAAGTCATTCCTTATGTGGAAACTGAGGCCAGAGAGATGAACAAAATTCTCCAAGGTAGTAAGAAGCAGAACCATTCTTCTATCCCAGATCTTGACTCTCAATCTAATGTTTTTTTTCCAGTATACTCTACTGCTTCCCCTAGTCAATGATCAATAAAATTTTGTTGAGCAATAAGCACCAAGATAAAATAATGATGACTTTCTAAGAATCTGAAAACTTATATAAGAAAAGAAAGCCCAGTCCACAAGATACAATTTTGTGATGCTCTCATGTTTCACCCCAGCAAGGCAGGAGTTAAATTCTTCACTGTCTCAAGAAATCACCACCTGTTCTTTAGCTGTAATTGCAGTAAGACATGCTTCCAACAGTTCCAATGGGGAGTAATTTTGGTGCTGACAAGAAAAGTCTGGCAAATTAGTGGGTCAGCTGGAGCAGATGGTGCTGCTGCTGCTGCTCCCAGGCTCAGTAAGCTGACCATTGGATGGGCCACACATTGAATGAATCTCCCTGCTCTGCCCTGGCTCTTACACTTATCATCTTTCTCCATAAATTGAGAGTTTATTTTTGAGGCAGACCTCCCAGTCAAAGTCTGAACTTCATAAAGGACAAAATCAAGCCACAGAAATTCAAAGAAGGTAAATTACATGTAACCTGCTCATCTTGGGAAACTGTCCTCAATAGACCATTACCTATTCTCACCCCAGAAAGCAGAGCCGCTGGGCAGTGGCCTTGGCCACACTGCTGGAGCAAGCAATGAAGCCTAAAACGTCTTTCGTTTTTTATTAGGTTGTTTGCCCAAACAACCTGAGTTCCAAGGGCATTGATCATGTTCTACTGTCTTTTATACCACCCATCCACCCCAAGTACAGGTATATATTCAATGAATACTTAGTACTTGTAGATTGAACTAGAGGGGGATCTGAAGGGCCATAGGCCAGGGAGAACCTGTAGCCTCCCTGCCTTGGTTGTGGCTTTTTGACTGAGTCCAAGTCTTATAGAATAAATCCTTTTATTAAGGGGATTTGTGAAGTTTGGATTCAGTCAAAGGGCTGTACTTGAGGACCTAGAGGGCCACATGTGGCCTCAAGTCTGCAGGTTCCCCAGCCCTGCACAAAGGCTCATAAGATTATAGCCTTAGAATTGGCAGGGACCTTGAATTCATCTAGTCTTACGTCTCCATTGTATATATAAACCAACTGAAGATGAGAGGTTAAACACATTGACAGTCGATAGAGCAAGGATTCCAATGAAGTCCTCTGATTCTAAATAGACAGCTCTTTCCCTTGAAACAAGGAATATCTGACAATTGGATTGAGTTATAAACTGAGTTCCTTAATGTTACTTTATCATTAGGATGTTGATCTAGTATCCAACTTCAATAAATTTGTGAGGTAGGTGGCTTGTTTATGGCTTTCCTGCTGCCCCATTATCCACTCATATCCACCCTCATTTGTACCTCTTTCATGCCCCCTCCCCAATGCCCTCCTGAATTCCTCATAATCTCATCACATAGAAAATGAGAAAAAAAACCACACCGTTTGCGTTCAAGTATTTGGTTTTCAGTCCTTCTTCTGTAACCTTTAAGTTGTGTGACCTTCAACAAATTGACCTTTTCTAAACCTAAGTTTCCCTATCTCTAGCATGGGAATATGAATTCTTAGATTACATTGAGAATAAAATGAGAGAGCATATGTAAGATATTTTGTGAAATATTATATATAAAAAGCATTTGTTAGTAACGAATCTTAAACACATTTACACTACTCAGCAAACATATTCCATAAAGCTACACCTAAAACTGTTTCTGTCTAATTTAATCTTCAAATCACTATCTCACAGGAATGGTAAATATAATATTTACTAAATTTGAAATATGGGGGAAAGAAGGAAGAAAGGAAAGGAAGGAAGGAAGGAAGGGAGGAAGGGAGGAAGGGGGGAGGGAGGAGGAAGAGGAGGGGGAGGAAAAAGAGGATGAAAAGGAGAAGGAGGAGGAGGAGGAGGAGAAGCCAACATTTATATAGCACTTACTATGTACCAGGCACTGTACTAAACTTGTTGAGTCATTTTTTCAATAAAAACTGACGTGTGATTCCTTTTTGGAGTTTTCTTGGCAAACATATTGAATCATTTTGTCATTTCCTTCTCTAGCTCACTTTATAGGTGAGGAAACTGAGGCAAACAAGGTTAAATGACTTGGCCAGGTCATACAGTTAAGAAGTGCCTAAGACCAGATTTAAACCCAAATATTCCTGACTGAGGTCTGATATTCTATCCACTGCACCACCTAGCTGTACGATCTGTGAAGAACTTAATAATTCTTTTCTTATTTGGTTCTCAAAACAACCCTGGAAGGTAAGTACTACTGTTATCCCCATTTTACAGATGAGGAAACTGAGGCAACTAGATTTTCAGTGACTTGCTCAAGGTCACACATCTAATAAATATCTAAGGCTTGATTTGTACTCCAGTCTTCTCAATTCTAGGCCTAGTACTCTATATGTTGTGCCTCCTAGAGTCATTTATTAAGGAATATTTATCAAGTTCAAAAATTCTTTTAAGAATGAATGTGTTTGGGCATCTAGGTGGGACAGTGTATAGAGCACCAGCCCTGGAGTCAGGAGGACCTGAGTTCAAATCCAGCCCCAGACACTTAACACTTACTAGTTGTGTGACCTTCAGCAAGTCACTTAAGCCTAATTGCCCTGCCCTTCCCCTTCCAAAAAGAAAAAAAAAAATGAATGCCTCTTACTCTATTGTTTCAGAAGCTAATAAAGAGGGCCTAGGATTTGGAAAAGTTGGAGGTGATAGAAGGAATGATGGTATGCAAACAGAGAAACAAACATAACAAATTTCTCACATCATTTGGAATGTAACTTGACAGGCTTTTGCAAGATAGTTAGAACTAAAGACAGGAAGGAAGTATATATAGATAAATAGATTAGATAGGTGTATACTTAGATTAGATAGGTAGATTGATAGATTAGATAGATAAAAAGATGATAGAGTAATGTCCCTATCTATATGACTAGAATTATAGACTTTTAGAGTTGGAAAAAGCCTCAGAGCTGTCTATGGGATGGTAGAAATGGCATTGGACTTTAAGTTAAAAGGATAGTTTTCAATTCCTATCAATGCTTCTTACTAGTTATATAACTCAGCAATTCACTTAATTCTTCTGGACCTCAGTGTTATCATCTGTAAAACTAAATGCTTGAATTTAATAATGCTTAATAATGCTTGCAAAACTTGGTTGTTACAGGTTGTTGTGATGAAAGTGTTTTATAATAATGATTGTTACAGGAGATATTTGTAGATTGTGTATTTTTTGAAGTGCCTTACATAGCCCCACTTTATTTTTACACTGACCCTGTGGAGAAGATACTCCAAGTTTTAGGCCCATTTCTTCATCTGTAAAACAAGCTGGAGAAGGACATGGCAAACCACTCTAGTAACTCTGCCAAGAAACCCCCAAACAGGGTCACAGACAGCTGGACATGACTGAAATTGCAACAACAAACATGGAAAAGTCGATTAACTTTGGTAACCCCCGGTGTGAAACCATCATATGCTGACCTATATTGAGCTTGTAATTATCCCAAACCTTATAATTATTATATCTATGAACTGCTATCTACTAATGTGTCTTTTTCTTTGTATATAGGTGGTTATTTTGTTAAGTGAAGTACATGACTGCATTTCTACTTCTTGGGTTTCTTTTTTAAAAATTTATATTAATATACATTTAATTATATCTAAAAGTAATATATAAATGCATATTTATATAAATGCATATTTATATAAATGCATATTTATATATTATTATATTTATATAAATATATTTATATACCATTCCTTACCTATTTAAAAACTCATTCACTCATTCAGACTTCTTATATTGCCCAGAGCCTAAGGGTAGTATCCACTCACAGACCCCATCCCACTGCTGCTTTACACGTCAGCTATGACCTGCAAATCCTAGCTGGACCAGTTAATTTCCCTCTACACTTATGCATCCTAACTGGCCTCATGACTTTGGGGGCTTACTATATTAGTGTCAGACTTACTGTGAATATCCAATAGACTTTATTTAGCCCGACTATTGCTCAGAACTCTTGGGTTAAACTATTCACCAGCTTCAGCCTCCAGCAAGTAGAAGAGATGATTGGTGGGCACCACCACATCCAATTGAGACCTATTGAATTTAAACTTAAATTTAGGGTCTTTTTGTTTTGTTTTGTTTTGGAGGGCAATTGGGGTTAAGTAACTTGCCCAAGGTCACACGGCTAGGTTTTTGTTTGTGTGTGCTAAGTGTCTGAGGCCAGATCGGAACTCAGGTCCTTCTGACTCCAGGGCCAGCGCTCTATTCACTACACCACCTAGCCGCCCATAGGGTATTTTTTTCCTGTCTGTTGAGTTATTTTGGGATCCCTGATCTGTCATCCAAAGTGTTAACTATCCCTCTTGGCTTTTATGTCATCTGCAAATTTAATAAATGCGTCCTCTATGTCTTCATACAAGTCATTCATAAAAATTATAAAGAGAACAGGGTAAAAGGACAGAGTCCTGAGTCTTGCCCTCCCCCCCTCCAGATTGACAGCAATTCATTAATCACCACCATCTGTGTAGGGTTCTTCAATTAGTTCTGAACTCATCTAATTATATATTATCAGTTAGCTGTATTTCTCCATCTTATCCACAAAGATACCACAAATGACTTTGTAAGATGCCTTGCTATAGTCCAGATATAATAAATAGGATGACAAAATTATAAATTGGAGCTTGGGCTGTTTGGTCTAATACACTCATTTTAGAGATGGAAAATCTGAGGACTAATTGAGTTTAATGACTCTCTTAAGGGCACAAAGGAAATAAGTGGCAGAATCAGGATCTGAACACATTTTCCACCTCCAATCTAGCATTTTTCCTACTGTGCCATATACTAGACATATATACCTGCCTTCTAGGCCCACTCCAGTTCCTCCAGCTCTCCAAACATCATGATCAAAAAATATATTTCCCTCCTCTGTTTGTCATTTATGGCCCTTATTGACACTGATTTTTGTTGGTTTCCAAGACTGCACATGTGTGCATATGTAGTTTTAAATTGCCTTATATTTGCCCTCCTATAAAAGTAAATAAATTTTTACAACATGACTTGTTAACACTAGCTGTTTTAATAGGTTTAGGCCTATGATTTAACAAAGCAGATTTGAAATGCTTGGGTTCATAGTAAATATATAATTGGAACTACAATAATGAAACATGCCAATCACTCATCATTATATCTCCAGTTCAAGAAAAATATTCTTTAACAATGAGCTAAAAGGTTAAGATCTTAGTTCCATTCTAGGAATGGATACTCTCTCATTTGGTTCCTAGAATTTCCCTAATATGAAGTAAGCAAAAGGACCCAAGGAAATGGTAAGGTCATGGTCAGATTTTTTTTTATCAAAATAAAAGAACATAAATAGAGTCAAAGATCTGACTCAACCAGTTGAAATAAAGCAGGAGGAAGGGTCAGGATCTCCAGATGCTCTGCATTCCCCTTCAGTTATACCCCAGCCCTTAGTAGAGGCTCCAAACTCCAAATCAAAGAACCATGATTAAAAAAAAAAGTAAAGGAAGAAGAAAAATCAATTTCATAATTTGAGGAGGCAATCTCTCATTATTAGTATCAGTGTTGTCACCACCGTGCTGCCCTTCCATATAGCTAGGGTAGTGGGAGAGAGAGGACAAATAGTGTAACAACTTTTTCTCTGTTAATTCCTCTTTTTCTTGGAAGAAAGATCTTAAAAAGAAATTCCCCTCTTGCGGAGGAATAGCCTTTCACTGGATGCATAATGATGAGTCATTGGTATATTTCATTATTACATTTCCAATGACATGTTTACTAAGAACCTGAACATTTCACATCTGTCTATTAGATCATGAACCTAAACCTATTAGAACCACTAGTATTAACAAGTCATGCTATACAAATTTATTTCATTTTTAGGAGGGCAAGTCTAAAGCTATTTTAAAATACCTATTAGACTATCCTCCAGTTGAGATCTCCTGTTTGCTTTCTTATTTCTTGAGCTGGGAAGAAATGTAACTCCTAAGGTCTTTAATGACTTAGACTCTTTATCAAGGAAACCATTCCAAGCCTTTCCAGAAAAAAATGTTAGGAACATATGTCCACTATTTGAATACATGATACTTCCTGGTGATTATTGGATCTCTTTTTACTTGCTTAAAAACAATTTTACTAACACATTTTAAAAATTAGCAAGATAACTTATCCAACCATTTTGGAGAGCAATCTTGAATTATGCCCAAAGGATTATAAATAATTTCATACCCTTTGACCCAACAATACCACTTCTAGGGTTATATCCCAAAGAGATCACAGAAGTGGGAAAAAGACCCATATGTACAAAAATATTTATAGCAGCCCTTTTTGTAGCTGCAAAGAATTGGAAACTAAAGGAGTGCCCATCAATTGGGAAATGGCTAAACAAGTTGTGGTATATGAATGTAATGGAATATTATTGTGCTATAAGAAACGAGGAGGTGACGGTTTTCATCATTACCTGGAGAGACTTATACAAACTGATGTTGAGCAAGAAGAGTAGAATCAGAAGAAATTTGTATACAATCACAGACATACCATATCTGTGATGACCAGTTATGACAGACTGGACTCTTTTCAGCAAAGCAGTGATATAAGTCAATCCCAAAAGACTCAAGAAAGAGAGAAATGTGCCATCCAGAGATATAACTAGAAAGAACTGAGCCTGAATCCTGATGGAAGCAAACTAAATGATCTTTTTCTTTTCATTGTTTGGTTTTATTTCTTCTTTACCATCTTTCTTCCCACCTAGTACAACACGCCTTTGTAATTGGAATAATGTCTAATATGAATGTATTTGCAGATCCTATACTGGACTATATGCTGTCGTGGGCGGAGGGGGGAGGGAAGTAAAGGAAATTTGAAAATCAAGGAACTATGGAATTGAATCTTGTTAACTGAAACTAAATAAATTAATTAACTGAATTAAATAAAAAAATTGCAAGATATAGACACAAACTTTCATGTTGGTAGTAAGGTAAATATTGTTTCCCTTCTTTTAAAATATTGGGACATTTTTCTTTCATCATACATTCCATTATTCTTAAAAGATCAACAATTCAAACATCACATTTTAAGTCCTTTCTACACCCTAGAAACAAATTTATCTAGGCAGCAAGGTAACAGTGGATAGAGTGCTAAGCCTGGAGATGGTAAGAGCTGAGTTCAAACCATATTTCTTTCTGTTGTTACTGTGTTCCCTCTTGATTTTTTTGTATTTATGTTTAGGATCATTGAGTTTCCTCCTCCCTGAAATCCCCTTATTTTCTTTATCATTCATTTCCTAACTCCCTCCTCTCTGATTGTGGTTTCCTTGGGGACTGAATCTCAAAGCTTCTAAGTCTCCTTGGAAACTGTACAATTCACAATTCGCCAGACTAGATCTCTACCCCCAAGTGATTTTGGGTAGTCAAAAATTGTCACAGTTGAATACTGTACTCTTTTCCTTAGGCAAGTTGGAGTGCTGGGCAGCTCCACACACACATATGGTATCCTGTCTTGGCATCCAGTTCTACTCCCTTTGTTGGTCAGTTCTCTGGTCTGGTACCAACATTTAAGAGCTTCATTTCTCTAGTACTGGAAGAATTTACTTTCCCTAAAACTGGCAATTCAACTTTTTGCAGTTGAAGGGGTGCTTCTGCATTGCTACCCCTGGCAGGATTTTGCTTCTGAAGGCCTATATCCAAGTTGGTAGTCAAGGTCCTGAGCAAACTTACCCAGTCTGGAACCAAGTTGTCCATGACACTGGAAAGAGGGAGGGGGACCCAAAGTGCAGGGGTCAGCTTTGATGATAGCCTGCCATGTGCTTGGTCTACTGGTGCAACTTTGGTGTTGGTAGTATAGGAGAGAGAGGAGGAGTATGGGGTGAGTTTAGCTTCAGTGAGTATTAGTTCCTGTGTTTTTCATTAATGTTTTCTTTTTTGTTCTGGTCTTAGATATGGATATAGCTGAAGGTATTTCATCTGTGGCATGCAATTTATATTTTGAAGAGTTTTAAGTGTTCAGAAAAAGTGTCTATTCTGCCATCTAGTTAATCTGAGTTTAAATCCATCCTCAGATACTTATTAGCAGTGTGAACCTGAGTAAGTCACAACCTCTATGTCTGCATCAATTTCCTCAAATGTAAAATTTGAATAATAATAGTACCTATCTCCCAGGGTAGTTGGGAAAGTCAAAAAAGGCTATATTCTCTTGCTTTCCCTATCTCCCCTTGGCAGCCCTGCATAACTCCACACACTCTCCTGTGGCTAATGAAGCCTTGCCAAGTGCCAATCTTAAATTATTCTTACCATTTGTGGTCTTTCCTCCCGTCTCTGTACTGCTAAACAGAGCTGGAGAATATCATGATTGAGTGTACTAAAAATGTATTACATTATCTCAAATGGGTTCTCATTTCAGGAAGGAAATACTTTTTTTTAAACCTAGCTAATCAGTACATATCATCAGTTCACCCTGTTGGCTATTGAAAACCATTCTGTCCCTCCTCAAGTGTCCAATGGTATCTATTTTCCACCCCCTAATCTCTCATTTGATGAACTTGATTCTTGCTTCACTAAGATAATTGAAGTCATTCACCAAAATTTTGCTCTTTTCCCTTCCTACTCATAATATATTTCCAGATGCCTTCCTTCATTACTTCACAATCCTTTCTCACATGAAAAGGTGGCCACTTTCCTTGCCAAGGCAAGCCTCTTTATGTGCAAACTTTATCCCATTCCATTTCATCTTTCCTAGCAGATTACTGCCCCCTTCCATCATCTCCATTTTTTTTTTTTAACTAACCTCTCAATATCGCCCTATATACTGGCTGCTTTCCATTCCATTCCACCTTTCTTAACAGATGCCTGCTCCCTTCCATCATCTCTATTATTTCCCAAAATGCTTTATAAACTTCTGGTTTACATCATTCATTTCCACCAGATTTTGAGTTCAAATTTTTTCCCCGTTTTGCCCCTACACACCACCCCAGAATAGCAGTCCCACAGGATATCCCCTCATCCAATCTGCTCCCTCCCATATTTTCTCCCACACCTCCTTCGACTTTTCCATTAGGGCAAGGTGAATCTCTGTGCTACAATGCCTGCACATCTTATCTCCCAGTTACATGCAAAATAGTATTAATAATAGTATATATATGAAACATTTAATTTTAAAACTTCAAAACCCAAATCCATTCCCTTCATCCCTTGTCACCCACTCCCATTGG
The DNA here is from genome assembly GCA_011680675.1 of Gymnobelideus leadbeateri. Taxonomy (NCBI): domain Eukaryota; kingdom Metazoa; phylum Chordata; class Mammalia; order Diprotodontia; family Petauridae; genus Gymnobelideus; species Gymnobelideus leadbeateri. Next base: position 247,489 of record WOXC01009488.1, read on the forward strand.
GAAGATAAGCGATTCAGTATGTGTTGTACATGTATAGCTATACAAAACATTACCATAGTAGAGATATTGTAAAAGACTGGCTATATTTCCCTCCCACCCATCCCACCCCCCCCACCTGGTCCATTCCCTACTTTGATCATGACCCTCTTCAAAAGTTGGTGATTCCAACCTCCCCTCCCCACAGCATGTCCTCCCCTCTACCATCCCCTTCTCATCCCCTTCACCCCTTCTCTTCTGCAGGGTGACATATCCCACTTAGTGTGTATGTCATTCTCACCCTGAGCCAAATTCAGTGAGCATATGGTTTTCCCTCTTTGCCTTCCTGTTCTTCCCCTCCTCTACAACTACTTCCCCTTGTCTCTTCTACATGAGATAGTTTACCCCACCCTGTCTCTCCTCATCTCCTCTTGCCATATTCCTTTAGCACCTCTTAACTTCACCCCTTAAGTATCATCCCTTCCCACCAAATTCGACCTGTGCCCTCTATCCATGTATACCTGTAAACATGCATACACACATTCACATGTGTATTCATATGCCCATATACCCTTCTTCAATTATTTTCATACTGAAAAAGGATTCATCAGTCACAGTTATTGTTTTTCCATGTAGGAATATAAATAGTTCAAATTTGATAAGTTCCTTTGGATTTCTTTTCCCTGTTTACCTTCTCAGGTATTTCTTGCTTCTTGTGTCTGAATGTCAAATTTACTATTCAACTCTGTTTTTTTTCCTCAAGAATGCTTGAAAGTCCTTTATTCCACTGAATGATCATATTTTCCCCTGAAACAAGATACTCAGTTTTGCTGGGTAGGTGATTCTTGGTTTTAATCCCAGGTCTTTTGCCCTCCAGAATATCATATTCCATGCCCTTCATCCCTCAGTGTAGAAGCTGCCAGGTCCTGTGCTATTCTGATTGTGTTTCCACAATATTGAAATTGTTTCTTCCTGGCTGCTTGGAGTATTTTCTCCTTGATCTGGGAATTCTGGAACCTGGCTATAATATTCCTAGGAGTTTTCTTATTGGTATCTTTTTCAGTAGGTGATCGGTAGATTCTTTCAACCTCTATTTTGCCCTCTGATTCTAAAACATCAGGGCAATTTTCCTTGAGAATTTCTTGAAGGATGATTTCTAGGTTCTTTCTTTGATCATGGCTTTCAGGTAGTCCAATAATTTTTAAATTATCTATCCTGGATCTACTTTCCATGTCAGTGGTTTTTCCCATGAGATATTTCACATTGCTTTCTGTTCTTTCAAATGCTTGGATCTGTTTAACAGCATCTTGATTTCTCATAAAGTCACTAGCTTCCATTTGCTCCAGTATAATTCTGAAGGAATGAATCTCCTCAATGAGCTTTTGAGCTTCTTTTTCCATCTGGCAAATTTGGTTTTTAAGGCATTCTTCTCCTCATTGCCTTTTTGAACCTCTTTTGCCACTTGAGTTAGTCTATTTTTTAAGGTGTTATTTTCCTCAGTTAGGCTGTTGACTCTCATTTCATACTTTTCCTGCATCCTTCTCATTTCTCTTCCCAAATTTTCTTCCACTTCTCTTATTTGGTTTTTAAAATTCTTCTTAAAGTCCTCTATGGCCTGTAATCTGCTCATATTTTCATTTGGGGCTTTTGGTGCAGGAGTTCTGACCTCACAGTCCTCCTGTTGTTCAACCTCACAGTTGAATTTTTCTGTTTTTTTCTTTCCTTTGCCTAGGCCTATTGCCACTTAATTACTTGATTTTTAGGCTTGTTGCCACAGTAGGACTCTGCCACCAGACAGGGGAGCTTCCGTCCCAAATGTTGGGGTCTTCTCAACTGCCGGAGGTATTAGTTGGATGCCCTATCTGAAGCTCTCACACACTCTGGCAAGCTGGACCCACACTGAAGACCTCCACCCCAGACCACAATCCAGATCCAGGGAGGTTAATGCAAGAGCGATTATCCCCCAGACTGATCACCGGGTCCCCCGACAGTTTGCAGGCCAGAAGCTGAAGCTGCAACTGAAGCTGCAAAATGGTGGCTATGCCATGTCTCCTCAGCCACTTCTAGCCCCCAGGGGAAGAAGCTGACAGGCTCCCAAATACTGGTCCCAAAGTACATAGGGCACTAACCTCTCACTTTGTGTTGGAAATTCTGGAAAAGCAACAGCTGCTGGTGTTCTGGGGCCCCTCCAGCCACCTGCTGGCCCTGCCACCATAGGGCTAAAACCTTGGACTCACATGGCCCTGGGTTTGGCTCCTAGAGTGCTGTGCTGTTGGCCCCCAGAGTGCTGTGCTGGCCGCTCCCTGCCAGGCTGCCAGGCTGTCCTCAGTGGGATGTTAGCTTCTCTGTGTCATTCTGTAGGTGCTGGAGCTCCAGAGGTTGTTCAGAGTCTCCCTTTTACATAATATTGAAGTGGTGTGGGCTGGAGCGCTGTGGAAGTGCTGTTTCTACTCTGCCATCTTGGCTCCGCCCACACATCATCTCTATTTTTTAACTAACCTTCCAATCTCTCCCTATCTCCTGGCTGCTAAATCCATGTGTCCCTCAGTCAAACAAATGAGCAATCAATTTGATGTGCATATATTATCATCATAGCCTCTCCACTCTTTCATGACTAAACTCCATAAGAAAAACATAAGAGTTTCCACTTTCCTCTCACTTTCTTCTAAACCATAGATAGCTTGACTTCAAATCTCATAATTTACTTAAAACTACTAATTACCAATGATCTGTTACTTACCAAGTCTTAGAGTTTTCACTTCTTGTCATTATTCAACGCTAGTTTTTGACATTATCAAATGTCTTCTTCTTGATACTTTCTTCTCTATAGGTTTTGGTAACACTTCTTTCTTGGTTATTCTTTTACCAACCTGAAAACTCTTTAATCTCCTCTGGTGAGTTATTCTATAGGCGATAGCCCCTAACTCTAATTGTCTCCAAAGGCTCCTACCTGGGTCATCTTCTCTTCTCTCTTTACTAGACTATATTGCTTGATGATCACATCAGTTCATATTGGTTCAGTTGTTGTTATCTCTATGCAGAGGATTTTCAGATCTATTTATCTAGTTCTAACACTTCTTCTAACCTCCAGGCTTGCATCACCAATTGCCTATTGAACATCTCAAACTTCATATCCTGTAGACTCCTCAAATTTGACATTTTCAAAACAGAAGTCATTGTCTTTCATCTGAAGCCTTCCCCTCTCCCATCTTCCATATTACTGTCAAGAGTAACACTATCTGTCCAGTCACCCAGTCTTGTAACCTAGGTAGAGTCCTTGAATCAGCACTCTCTTTCATCCCTCCCATCCCACCCCCATATCCAAGATGTTGCTAGGTTCTGTCAATTCTATCTTTGTAACATCCCTTGTATGTTTCCTTCTCTCCTCTGATACTACCTTTTCTTTGGTATAGGCCTTCAAACATTGACTACTGAAATAGTCTGCTGGTTGGTCTTTCTGCCCCGTCTCTCCCCAGTACAATCTATTCTCCCTTCAGCTACCAAAGTTATGATCCAAAAGTGCAATTCTGACCATGACATCACTAGTTCAATTAAATCTGGTGAATCCCTATTATCTCAAGTATTAAATTTAAAATCAATTTATTTTCAAAGCCCTTTGGAATCTGACCCCTTCCTACCTTTTTTTTCTCCAGTTGACATATTCTATGACCAAGTAAAACTGGCCTACTTACTATTCATCAAACAGGACACTTGATTTTCTGAAGCCATTTATGTTCACTGTCTCTCTCCAATGCCTAGCATATACTCCATCCTAAAGTTCACCTTCTGGATTCCTAGGTTCCCTTCAAGACTCAAATCAAACCCCACTTTTGGACAGAAACTTTTCTTTTCCCACTTCTCCAACCTTATGCTGGTGCTTTCCTTCTGAGATTACTTACCACTTATACTGGATAGGGATAGATCTTTTACATACATAGTTGTTTGTTGTCTCCCTAATTAGAATCTGAGCTCCTTGAGGTCAGCTGCAACATTTTTGCATTTCTTTTTATCCCAGTATTTAGCATAGTGCCTGGAATTTAGTGGGTATTCAATAACTGTTTTTGTTTGACTAGCCTTACCATGTGTGCTAATGTCAACCGTAAGCTCCATCAAACAAAGATATCAAACTTGTCACAGAAAAAACATCTCATTTCCATTTCTACTAATAATGATTCTTCTTTTCTGAGAACACCTGGTAAACAGTATGCTCATATCACAGCCTTTCTATTTCTTACAATGATAGGAAGGGTACTGGAGAGATTTCACTGTTATAGGTTGTGGCTCAGAAGATTCCATGCTATTAGTTGATACCTTCATGATTTGAGGAAATAGGAATGTTACAACCAGGTGGTTCCTCCACAAGAAATGGATAATAAATATTGCATGATGAGTGAAGTTTAATAACCAGAACATAATTCAAGCACCTGAAAGTCCAGAAGCAAAGAGGAATTTGTAGAGCAATACAGTCAGTTAGTATTAAAACCAAATGGAGGAGGAGAAGAACACAGAAAGATGGGAGGGTCCATATTGGGATGTATGAATTCCATTTCAATAGTCAGTAAGACACATGACACACATATCAAGTTTTATGACTCTAGGAATCTTTGTAAATCTAGTTGCACATGACCTAAAGAGCATTCACAAATCAACTAGGTGGCAAATTGTACAGGGCTCTAGACGTGGAATTATGAAGAACTAAATTATAATCCTACTTCATATGCTTACCACCTATGTGACCAGGATATGTAACTTAACCTCTATTATCCTCAATTTAACTATCTGCCAAGTGGCAGAACTATAGCACCTTCCTCTCAGAATTGTATTCAGGATAAAAATACAAGGAATTCCAAAAATCTTAGCAAACTAAGACTTGGGATACACTGTGTATATATGTATGTGTGCATATACATAGACACATATATATGCAGATGATAGATAAAGATATAACTAAGTTACAGTAAGAAAGAATTTGTTTGAAGGAAGAATTTTAAAGTTCATATATATATATATATATATATTCATTGATTGGGAATACATATTATGTGTAGGTAGGTAAGCATGTGGACATATATGTATATTGTGTATGCACATGTCTGCCTATGTATATAGTTATGTGTATTATATACTTACAATGCATATAGAGAGACCTCTTCATGAACCATAAAGCATCATATAAATGTTAGCTTTCATTCTAAGTAATCATCATTATTATCTAGAATCCTCTAAATTCACTGCAACCGTGGAATTCTCACTACCATCACTCTCAGAGCTTTGTATCACTAATTACATTGTCTCTAAGACAACTCAGACTCCATCCATTCAACAAACATAGACCTTTTACAACCTCCCAGATAGCTTACAAACTTTCTTAAAATGTGGTTAAAATCTTTCAGAAATCAGGAGCTCATAGCCTCCCAGAGAGGCAATATTCTGTGGGAAGACAGCTCTGTTTCTTGAAAATTTCTTGAAAATTCTTCCTTGAATTCAGTCAAATTCTACCTTCCCATACCTTATAGTCATTAAATCTAGTTCTGACCCTGGAGTTACATATACTACCCATTCCTTCTTCTACATGACAGCATTTCAAATATTTGAAGACTGATTCTGTGACCACTAAATCTTCACTTTTATACTTTAAGTTCTCAGCACTAGTTCCAAATAAAACCTGTCTTTTCCATTTAACATCGTTCCCTGTTTCTTACTGTCTAATAAAGGCCTAGCACCTTTGTTATCACAAATAGAGGTGTGATATAAAAAAATACATCCTACTGTGTCCTGTAGACCAGATTTTGGCAGTAATGACATATACATTTCTCATTAAAAATATCCATATTTAGGGGCAGTGAAGTGGCACAGTGAATAGAGTAGCAACCTTGGAGTCAGGAGGACCTGAGCTCAAATTCAGCTTCAGACACTTGACAGTTAACTAGCTGTGTGACCTTAGACAAGTCACTTAACCCCAATTTTCTTACCTTTCCCACAAAAATATCCATAATTAAAACTAACCAGGTAACTAATTGATTGTTGGAGGAAATGGAGAAATATTGGATGACTCTATGTTTTCTAGCTGCTGATGAAAAGAATGATGATGTCATTAATGGAAAAGGGGATATTTGGAAGAAGGACAATCTTTAGGGCTTGGGAGAGAAATTATGTGTTTGGTTTTTAATAGCTGAAGCTAAAGATGCCAGTAAGACATTGTAGTAGTGATTTCTATCAGGCACCTAGTCTTACGTGAGAAAAATTGCCTGAGAAAATAACTTTCATATGTAATTATAAAATCTGTAAAAGGAGATGAGTGTTGTTTTGGGGAAAATTGAGGAAAAAAAGAAGCCTATTGTCAGGGCCTCAAAGTAGACATAGTTTTATAAGATTTGGATAAATAATGGTGGGGTTGCCCAAATCCATCCACTAGAGCTGAGCGCTGAGAGCTGAGCACTCCTCTCTGTTTGATGAAGATAGGAAAAATGTCACATTTTCTTTTCTTCAAACAGTGTTTTCATTCCCCTCTGAGAACGTGTGGGCACTGGGATGCTCAGGTCATGGCCAGATTATTTGTAACAATGACAGAAAGCATATGTGGTATGTTTCAGAATGGTTGGTAGATAGAGGAAAAAGACTTTGTTGCAATATGTCATTTCAAAATGTCCAAATGATGCTTGGGACAGGACTTCTCTGTGACTGTTCCATTTAACATGCAGTCATTCCCACGCCAGTCTGAATTTCTGCAGGTGTTGAAGGGAGCCCAATGAACGGGAGATTCCTTTTCCTACTTTACGCAGAAATTCCAGGTGACATTTGGCTTCAGTGTGGAAAATCTGATCTTTTCAGAGCATACAACAACTTCAGCAAAGGAGATTATTATATTTTTATAAGTAAATTTAAACATATGGATGACAAGTGAGATTTTTCAAAGCTTGTTGAGTGTTGAGCCTATAGTGGTGAGGAGCGGGATGAGAAGAAAAATTGTATCCCATAAGCAATTATACTGCTCACCAACAGCCTGCTGAAAGGGAAAATTGCTTTTCTGCCACTGAGTTCTGCATTACCTTATTCAACTCAGGGCTGTTAGCTACAGTCTTAAGCATTATTGGGGAAGAATTGACACTAAATTCATAGAACAAATGAAGAGCCTGCTGGGAATTGTCAGGCCAAACCACCATGGTAAACACAAGATTTTTCCATGCCACATGGAATGACATTCATGCAGCTTTGCTGGTTTCTTAGCAGAGGGGCCTGTGGAAAATGTTCTGAATGGTTTATAGTTTATGAAACCATCTTTACACAGATAGGTAAATATGGGCATGCTTATGGAAGTCTTTATACTCTAAAACAAGTACTCTAATGTTGTACAATTGCTGGACAAAGGAATTAAATAAAAACTATATGTCCAGTACACCAAGAAAGAAAAAAATCCCCCTTTTTTTTTTAACTTTTTGGAGGGGGGAAGGTAGGGCAATTGGGGTTAAGTGACTTGTCCAAGGTCACACAGCCAGTTTTGTGCTAAGTGTGTGAAGCCATATTTGAACTCAGGTCCTCCTGACGCCAGGGCCGGTGCTCTGTTCACTGCACCACATAGCCACCCTGATAAATTCTTAATGTCAACAGTCTATCAGCATCAAAAAATGCCTTCATACGGGGGCAAAAGAACTAGTCTGTGAGACAGAAGACTTAAGAGTTAAGCTAGTCCCATGTCTACCATTGACTTGTTGTGTGGCCTTGGGTAATAATAACAATAACTCAAAATTGTATAGGATGTGAAGCTATTTCTTCACATTTTGATAGGGAACATATTCCTATTTTATATATAAGGAAACTGAAGTTTGGAATATTTAGCAACTTATCTTCAGTCCCATAGTTTGTGAGTGGCACATAATGACGTTGAACCCTGGCCTTCTGCCCCAAGTCGAATGTTCCATTCACTATATTAGCGATGCTTCCAAAAAGAGGTTATATTAGATCATCTTAAATTGACTGTGTTCTTTGCACCAAGGAATCCCACCCAGTGCTCATGCTGACCGAAAGATGGATAATAAAGTAATTATTAAGCTCTTATATTTCAGGCACTGCAGCCAGCACAGGGATACACATTAAAGAAAGTACCTGTTCTCAAGGAACTTACAATGCCTGGTACAGAGTAGGTACTTTAGGAATGTTTACTGACTAACAAGCAATACATAAAGACAAGCTGAAAAGGAAAAATAAAACGATGAGCTTTGGAGATTGGGGTGGGAGGAGTGGCATGAAAAGATGTCTGGAAAGTCACAGGGAGCACTGATTCCTAGAATGGTGAGAGCAAAGCCAGAGGTAAAATCCAGCATCAAAGTAGGAGGATGAGGGTAAACCGAGAAGCATGACTGGAGGCTAGGCTGCATGGAGAGAACACAGAAGGGAACTGGTAATGAAGACACAGTAGCACGTAGAGTCAGGATGACCTGACTCTGGGTCCTGACTCAGACTATGTTGGCGGTGTGATCTTGGATAAATCAGTGAATCTCTCAGTGTTATACTCAGTTCTCTAAGACTATACATTGCAGAGAAGATGATAATCTGTATTGGTAGAGGGAGTTCCTCAATGGAAGCTCCTAACATCAATGAAATTAAAACTCTAGTGCAAAAAGAAACAAAAAAGCCCTCCCCTGTATCCCATATATTAATTTGATGTTTAACAAGTATAAAGAAGATTGGGCCTTCGAGCACATGCAGTACCGCCAACTTGGAATAAGCCTGTTTCCAGGGATATGTAAGGCCTTCCCTTTGACTTCAGAGGACTCATAGGTATTCTGACATTTTTTTCCTATTCATGGTGTCATTAAAAAGTATTTTAATTGACTTTTGAACTAAAATTAACTCTGCATAAAAATTCTTCAGGAAAAGAATTTTGTTGAATTGTTTTCTCTCCCTTTTGAATGAGATGGAAGAACTTCTATGGGCCACCATATGGCCTTCCACACATGGTTCTACTGTTGTGTGTGTATGTGTGTGTATGTGCATGTGTGTGTGTGTGTGTGTGTGTGTGTGTGTGTGTGTTTTCTTCCTGTACCTAGGAGAAGAGGCAGTGGAGATGAAATGATCTTCTGAGTTTCAAAAGGTTGTGAGAACCATAAGAGGTCTAGTTATAGGAATCCAAAGCCAAGTCTGTTAGAGCCAGAGCAATCTTGAGACAAGAACAATCCATTTGACCCAGCCCAACAAGGAACTTACCCAGTAGCTAAGTTACTGTTTCCTATAAGCAAAGAAGTACTTGGTTCATCACCTATAATATACCCAGAAGTGAACTTTGTAAGGGAGAAGAAGGATGTTTTATAGTTCTCACCTTAAGATAGAGTCCATTGTCCCAAGGCATTAAGGTATAAAGAGCAGAGTATGCCATCATGAAAGTGATATATTCAATTTGTATTCAAATTCAGTTCTCAGTATATCTTCCCCAAAATATCTTTGTCAAAGCTAATTGGTATTAATTTTCTGGCAAGCTAGGTGGCCCAGTAGATAAAGTACCAGCCCTAGAGCAAGGAGGACCTGAGTTCTAATGTGACCTCAGACACTAATACCTGTGGGACACTGGGAAAGTCATTTAACCCTTCCTGCCTCAGTTTCCTCATCTGTAAAATGAACAGGAGAAGGAAATGGCAAACCTCTCTACTATCTTTGCCAATAAAATCCCAAATGGGGTCAGGAAGGGTTGGACACAACTAATCAAGAAAACAACAACATCAATTTGCTATAGATTTCATTAAGGAGATATCAGCTGATCAAAATGGTTTTGGGATGCTAAACCTGGGTGAGGTAATATTAGGCAGATGGTAAATGGCTGATAGCTTTTGAGGGATTACACTGAGTGACAGCTTGAGAACAAGAGCATTAGAAGGACCTCCCCAGTTCCTAGTACTTCTAGATGCTGGGGAATGGGATTAGATCAGCTAGGGCTAATGGTTTTGCAAAGACTGTTCCAGAACCTAATCAGACCATATATGTATTAAAAAAAAACATGAAATGCACTTTTTCATAGAAAATGGATTCTATCATTTTTGCAGCAAGATTTGCATAATCTACAGTGACAGGAAGAAAGGTACAGACAGATTTGACTTTACATAAGACTTCATCCACAGCCAGGCAATATTGAGCCTAGAAAACTGTGATTCAGTCTAGACAAGATCCCCTCTGGGTGCTCCTCTCCTACCTGAGCCCAGATTCTCATTCTGGAATGAGTCCTAATGCCACCACAATAAAAAGGCAGAAGAGTTGAGCTGTGGGGATGGTGAGGTAGCAGCTGTTACCAATAGTATCACCTTCTCTCCCATGCTGGGGCTGCCTGAAGCAAGCAGATAAAAGAAGGAAGGAAGATTATTTGGCTGCTGTTCTAGGCTGGCCCACTAAATTGTGGTTACAAAGCTAATTATTCTTGTGTGTGTAGAGAGAGAGAGGGAGAGAGAGAGACAGAGAGAGAGATTGAGAAAGACAGAGGGATACAGAGACAGACAGACAGAAAGAGATACAGCAAGACAGAGACACACAGAGATAATCATGAATATTTTAATAGACTAGCTTATTCCAGTATTAGTTGCCCATAATATAGGAGTTGGAAATATAAGATTTGGGATAGACAGGCAGGAAAGGAAAGGAAGGAAAGGAGGAATTAGTGAGGGGGGAAAGGGATGGAGAGAGGAAGGAAAGAAGGAAGGAAAGAATGAAGGAAGATTAATTTTGGGGGGAGGAGGAAACCATATAAGGTCATTTTTTTTCCTGAAAAAATAGAAAATTTTGCCTCAGATCCATATAGACTTTGTTTTCTCTAATTTCAAAAACCACATTTTATATAACATATGTTATATTCTTGAATGAATAAAGCTATATTTATAAGATACTTGAAAAGGTAGCCTCATGGGCTCTGAGCTGGAAGGAGCCGTACTCATCTAGTCCATTTTTTAATATTGTTTCCTCCGGTCCTGTTGCTGGGTGCCTGACCAGGAGGCCTCACCATAAAGGGCTATGAAGAGGAATCTTTCCTAATATTGGTTGATATCTTCTTGGTTTTAGGAGATGAGTGATATCACAGGTAGAAATAGTTAGGGTTAAGATGCGTACAGTAAGAAGCCTAGTTCCATAACTAGTGCACAGGTTGTTGATATGAAAGACAAGAAATGAAGGGACACACCTGGAGTAGAAGCAGGGTCAAAGCAAGAATATCAACCAAATCAAATGAGGAGTGAGTAAGTAGGGGTAGGAGGGGACAAAGTCGAAAAGTTAGGTCACTAAAATTTCATACTCTTTGGAAGGCAACAGGGGACTGAGCCTCAGTCAAATTGATTTCTGTGGCTGATGCAATCATTCTAGTTGTAAGAGATTACAAATATGTGAACAAATGAAGAACTAGGTTTTTACTGCATTCCAAGCAATCTTTCCAATTTAAAATTTCAACTAACCAGGACATCAAAACTTCACGCAATAATAAATTAACCGTCAACGAACAAGCATTTATTAAGTGCTTACTGTGCTCTCATTACTGAGCTTGGTCCTGGGGATGCAGAGCCAGAAATAGAATAGTCCCTTCTCTCAAAATGCTGTTTAATATTCTAGCAGAGCTGCCACTTCTATTGTGTAATTCTATATCTTAGCAAATCATTCCTCATATTGCATCAGACTCTATCTTTCTACAATTCCCTATCATTGAGCCTAGTTATGTTTCTCAGATTATATATAATATAAAAATTCTTCTTCCATAGGCCCATCCTTAAATATTTGAAAACAATGAATATTTTAATCCTAATGCAACTTTTTAGGTCTATCCATTATAAAGAGGTAGTTAACCTGCATAAATAGATGCAATTTCCGCAATGGGATTGCCCCTCTCCACTGAAATTGCAGGTCCTGACCAAAAGTCCTTTATTCTCTAGGCTAATGAATCCCAAGTCATTCAACTCTTAGATGACTGACAAGTTTTGAGGTCCCTCACCAATATGATACTTCTCCTCTGAACATGTTCCAATTTTTCAATGCTTATATAAAACTGCATGCCCCAAATTGAATAAAATGTCTCAGGGGTGGTGTGACCAGCATACTACCTCCCTTTCTCTGAACTCTGGATTTATATTAGTCTAAGGTCACATTAGCTTTCCTGTCTGCCTTGTCCCTCTGTTCATTCAGTTAAAGGTTATAGATCACTAAACTCCCAAGTCTTTTTAACTTGAACTGATGTCTAGGAATGTCTCACCTTTCCTGAACTCCTGGAGTCAATTTTGTTAAACCTAAGTAGAATGTCACCTTGTGAATTTTTTTGGGCCTACTGCTTCAGCTTATTGTGATTTTTTTTGTCCCTGGTCTGTCATTCTCATTGCTACCAGTTCTATGGCATCTGACAACTTGCTAAGTATTATACCTATACTTTTTTATAAGTCACTAAAAACATTTTGAACAGAAGAAGCCTGCAACAAACCCATGTAAAAGATTATTAAAGACAACTACTTGCATGAGTTCATGCCACTATAAACCATTTATTAGAGTACAAGAATTCCAACATTTCTTGTAGTTTCGTATTGTTTATACTTTTTTGAGGGAATGGTATTTGCTTCAGTGTTTCAGAATATTTTGCAACTATAGGGATTAGATGGTATGATATAGAAGGCACATCTTGCATTCATAAGGACCTGAATTCAAATTTTGCCTCTGATATGTGCTGTGTGACCAAAGGAAAATACCTTTAACCTATCAATGCCCCCAGGCAACTGACAAAGACCATAGCATAGGGATAAAATTGTTAATCCAGAGTTTTCATTTTGAATTTTCCCCAGGTTTGCACAGGACCAGAACAAAGAAAGTTAAATCATGAAAAAGCATCCATTATAGGTGAGGTCCAACTTCTCATAGTAAATATTCACAGATAATGGGTTTCAGCTATCTGAATTCAGATCTTGTGATATCACCACTAGCATTACCATAAGATTATGGGGTTATAGATTTAAAGTTAAAAGAGAACTTTGAGGTGACCTAAGCAAAACTCTACATTTTACGTACAGTTTTAGGAAAATGAGATCTGGAGAGGTTGAGACTCGCCAAAGTTTGCAGAGATATTATGAGCCTGCATTAGCATTTGAATTTTGTCCTCTCACTCCAAATTCAGTGCTCTTGCAGGAGCACACCATCTTGCTATTTCACCATTGTTAGTATTGTATCATAATTTAAACAACAACAACAAAAAAAACGTTGAGTATCATTATACCATATATACCTAGTGGCACATCTGATTTTAAAGATCTATACGCTTGTCTTCTTTGGGCTTATGGTATAAATTCTTTGATAAAAAGAATGTTTTTTCCCATTGTTCATCAGATTAAGACTTGACATATTTGTTGGTTTCCTCAATGTGGTCCATAGGTTCTCAAAAAAGGATTGGCCTAGCCGTCCACAAAGGGAGAAAAAAACTGGATGGGGAAGACATATTATTCAAGTCATGGTATGCAGTTGGACAGCAGCTTCTTGAATTAGGCCATCTGTACATATATCTTGGATTAGAGATGGTAAATGATCTAGGAACAGAATTGAATAGGAATAAAGCAAGCTAGATTGTACTTTGGAAAGTGTATAGGATCTTCAATGATCCCTAACTTTCCCTGACACAGAAATCTGTCTTTTTACACAAACATTCGCCCATTATAGCTGATGATCATGGAACACCATGAATTCAAAATAATCAAAACTTTTCTGTCATAGGCATTTTCCATGATGGGAGAAATAAAGGCTATCCTATAACTGATATCCATTTTGCACACTGAGTACCTGTATGGGACTTTTAGGACCTATTAATTACATTTGGGGACACCTAGACATGAATGATAGCTCAACTTTTTTTAGAGATTGCTCTGGGGTAAAGTTCTGGGCATGAGTGAGAGAAAATGAATGTTCTGAGCCAAGTCTCCAGAATCATATCTGACCTGCATGGGCTGAATCCTTAGAGGGATCTGGACAATGAAGTACAAAAGCCCTCGGCAATATTCTTCCTGCCTACCTTTCTGGTGATATAACAAAGTCTCAGACAAGAAAACTGTCTCTAACATAAGTTGACATTTTTTCTATAACATATGGCCTTTAAAATTTGCCTGGAGTACTGAGGAGTTATATGATCTGCTATCAAAGAAGAAGTACATGACTGAGGCAAGATTTGAACCTCAGCTTTCCTAATTATTAGGCCATATTCCTACACGTAAGACCTCTCCTTCCTAGAGGTGTTCTGTATTTCCAAAATGAGTTACTTATTATTCCCCATATACACCATATATCACCTCCCATCTCCATGCTTTTTTATAATCTATTCCCATGTCTGGTGTGCCCACCCCCTTATTGATACCTCTTGGAATCCCTAATTCATTTCAAGAATAAATTCAAATGCCATCCTCTGTTGGACTATTTTAATTCTCCCAGTTATTCATCATCCCCCTCCAACATTAAATGTGCCATTTAATTATGAGGACAGAAACTAACTTTTATATTTATACTACCAGTGCCCAGCACTGTGTCTGGTACATAGTAGGCACTTAATAAATCCTTGTGGATTGATTATACTATAGTGACTTTTTCTTCCATATGAATTTTGTGTATGACATCACATTTCAATGGCTAGTTTGCTACAAATGATCAGAAAGGTCTTGAACAAAACTCTTTGTTAGTACCTATCATGTGATCTCAACATAGTCAAGAGGAAACTCCATGAAATAGAGCCTTTTAGGTTGTGCTTTGCTCAATTGTGAAAAAAAAATCTACTTTGTTATAAAGTAGTAACAAAAACAACAGGCTCCTCTATTCTATATGTTTTTCAGTCACTTTTGTGACTTGCATATGTGCTATAGAAAATTATCTTTGAAAGCCCATCTGCTGCCTGCTCATATTTTCACCATATATAGCCTGTCACCAAAGTCAGCATAGACAATTCAGGAAGAATTAGTTTCAAGCACTACTTAAATATACTATGTTACCCTGGACTGGTCACTTACCTTATCAATGCCACAAGCATATTCATAGGACTATAAATTCTAAAAATTTGCTGACCTGAATTTGTAAAGGGTATCCAGAAGTTTTCTATACCACATACATCACAGGTCTACTCAAAAATACTGTTTTTTTTTTTTAATCCTAAAATTACTAACTATATGCCCAGAGCATTCAGATAAAGATGTTTACTGAGATGAGAAGAAAGGTATAATTATTCATATTTTAATTACTTTAGTGGAAGTCAAACCACCATACTAATTTGGTCTACTGTAATTTCATTTTATCTTAACTGAAGATGATACCTATGGCAAAATATTTCTTTATTAGACATCCAATTCACCTCAGTAATTGTTCTAAGTCTTATACTCTTCAATAGTCACTCTTCCCAGAAAATTTCATTATCTCCTACTTTTCTGTTAAAATATATGCCCTCCACCATGAATTTTCCCTTTTCCTCAACTCCATCCTCCCAAAACCTTTTATATCTTCACCCATTTTCTACTTTTCTTATGTCTCTGAAAAGAGGTTCTCCTTCCCAACATCTTGAAAGCTTCTATGTAAGACCTCATTCTTATCTCCTACCATCATCTATGCTAAAGTTTTACCATATATTATTCTCTCTGTCTCTCTCTGTCTCTGTCTCTCTCTCTTTCTGTCTTTGTCTCTCTCTGTCTCTGTCTCTCTCTGTCTCTCTGTCTCTCTCTGTCTCTGTTTCTCTCTCTCTCTCTCTCTCTCTCTCTCTCTCTCTCACACACACACACACACACACACACACACACACACACACACA
Source organism: Gymnobelideus leadbeateri (assembly GCA_011680675.1). Lineage (NCBI taxonomy): Eukaryota > Metazoa > Chordata > Mammalia > Diprotodontia > Petauridae > Gymnobelideus > Gymnobelideus leadbeateri. Next base: position 263,237 of record WOXC01009488.1, read on the forward strand.
CACACACACTTTTGCTATCTATTAGCTCTACTAACATTTATATATACCCCATCCTTATGCCCAAGTTATAAAAATAGCCTGACTCTAAAAGCCCAGCATGATTATGCCATGTGCCAATATTTTAAATTTTACTTCCTACTTACTCCCTGCATTTATTCTACATTCATCCAAATTAAACTACTAGATGTTTCTTGAAATTGGCACTCCATCTCCAACCTAGAGTGCTAATTGCACTAACCATCTTCTCTTTTTTTATTCCTTCTTCTAATATGATGTTGATTTTGACTTTTGTTCTAACTGGAAGATGGTTAGATTGCAAGAAAACAGCTGATTCAGCAATGACTCCCATTAGTAACTCTTACCTATCATTTAGAATAGTAAATCTGTGTGTGCCCGTGTGTGATTCTTTTGTAGTTGCCAGATCTTATGTTTCCCACTCTCAAATGAAAATCATGATATACTCATATGTATGTCTACTGTCTTATTGAGTAACAAATTATAAATTCATCATTTCAGCGAAGATGGAAAGTATATGAGAGGAGAGGTACTTCCATTTCTGTGTCTCTCTGCTGAGAGGTGGAACTATTGAATTATGATTTTACCTTATGTTAGAGATCATTTTCAGAAGTTGCTTATAGAGAAAATACAATTGCTCTTCTTCTTGCCCCTTTTTTGAAAAGTTTTCTTCCTCTGAACTAAAATACTGTTGTGAGGAAGATGGCATGACAGTTGACAGTCTCACTAAGCAGTTAATATATTGCATAATCATGAATATGACCTCGCTGAATAGAGGGGGATTAGTCCTGCTATATACCTGCATATGTTTGCATATGGATATCGATATCATCAGTCATCATCACCATAAACATTATAAAAATTTAGAAGAGCAGTATTAGCCCTGAACTATCTGATATAGAAGGAAAACTAGTTGGGTTATAGATTATAGAATCTCAAGCAATAAAAGATCTTAGAAGTGAACTAATTTAATTTCATGATTTTACATATCAGAACAGTAAATGCCAAAGAGGTAAAGCATCTTGCCCAATACAAGAGTCAATTAATTTATGTGAGCCACATTTTTAAAGAATTTTGAGAGTATCCAAAACAAGTGTAATGGAAATGCAAATTTAAAGATCTTCCCTGCCCCTAGCTTAAGTGCACCTGGAGCCTGTGGTGGGAGGCTTGTTTTTCAGGAAAGCCCACACTTTGATACTTTGTGATTGGGCAGTGGGTCAAGGAGGTTGTTACATTCTCTGAGCCAAGAGAAGGCTACATAAGCCCTGAGGAGAGGCTTTGCTTTGGGGCTCACTTTGAGAAGTGTTGTGTGACTTGACCAGGTGAGACTCTGGGAAGCCGTTGTTGAGAGCCCCCCGGCTTTGAAAACCCAGATGTTGATGCTTCCCTCTCTGGTAACTGTGATTTGGTATGGATGTAATGGTTGGACAGTTTGGAAGCCTGTCTGTTTGATTTGTAAGTTCTGTAACTCTGAAGTTTGGGGTGCTGACCTTTTCCCCTGAACTAGGTAATGTATGTTTGTTTGATTAAAGTAAGCTTGTTAACCCATTTTGAGTTGCTTTCCTTTTGAAAAGCAGATCTAAGAACCTGTGTTGGCAGTCACCCTGGGGATATTGGGGTGCTTGCTGCTACAACAAGACAATCAGTAGGGTGAAGGGCCTAAATGTGAAGATTGCCTGAAGATCCTTGGGATGGCTATCCTGGAGAAGAGAGTATTGAAGATGAATATGAGAGATATCTTTACTTTTT